>JASAMW010005363.1:0-149842 GCA_030247985.1 Epsilonema sp. ZAB3_2
GTACATACGTATGTACCTACATATGTGTGCATGCTATATTATCAATAATCGTGCATACTTTGCTTGACTTCCAAAACATTAGTCTTCAGGGTTCGTTAAAAGTATTGCTCTCTTCCCTTATAGAGGATAGCCTGGCTAATAAGCGCAATCATACTCGCCACTAGTCCTTGCGCGCTAGAAGGGGATATGTCGACGTCAGTTCAGTTTCGGATTGCTGTCAAAAAATCTGCTTCACCCAACAAATCATAAATCTCCAAGCTTGCGGTAGGCCCTGGTTTTGCTCATTGGCTGTGCAAAAAATGCAGGAAGGAAGCCTCCCGTCATGTGTCAACATTTCATCCCCAGCCATCAGCACTGCACTGCGTATCAATAGGCAAAACTAATAGCACAGAGAAAACAATAAAAATTCCCGAGCCACTGTATGCTCTGTGTACATATGTTCATACCCTGCTGTGCTTTGTGTGTATGGTTTATTGCTGCACGCAATAAATTTATTGGCGCGCACCAAGCCACTCACAGTATTTCCACAAAGCATCCTGTAGCTAAAGCGTTGCAGTACTTTAGGTAAGCGTGCATCATATTATTCGATTCTCTCCATTTACTGTAGCAACCGACTGGTAGCATTTTAATGCGATGTCAGGTAGTATTGAGAATTGCGCGGACAAGGGGGGTAATTTTCAGTTTTGCGTTGATGACGTGAGCTGATAGCCCAACTGATTTTACGTATTTTACAAAGACCTGGTCAAAAATTCGCACCCATTCCTGAGATACAAGGCCTCAAATTGACCACAATTTAACCTTAATTTTTCACTTTTTCACCCTAAAATGGGGATAAATAGCCCCACAGTGGGGCATTGGGGCTATAAATTTGCATACACATAGACCCTATGGGGGTACATGTTCAGACAAATTTTGAGCCCTCTAGCCCTCTTGGTTCAGGAGTTAAAGCTGTTTTTGCTGAAAATCCGAAAATTGGAATTTTTCCATAATTTTCAAAATTTTGAGAGAGTTAGTCCGTGTGCCCGCTGTTTTATTTCTGAATCTTGTAGAGCAGAAAATTTGCTAAAGATAGGCTACATTTGAAAAGAAAGTCACCTATGGGAAATTTTCACAGCAAGGCCTTGAAGAGTGGCGAGTAAGGGTTTTAAGAGTGTGCGTTTTCCCCATTTTTCAAGATAACTCAACAATATCACGGAAACTTTATCCTCAAAAGTAGCCTATCTTATGTAAAATTTGAATGAACATGTAGAAAAAAATATTTTGCCCCCAAAAAAATTAACCCCTAGCATATAATCTTACAAAAGATGTAATTGTTTTACAATTTTTGAACATTTTTGGGGTAGGGTTAAATTTTGGGGGGCAAAAATTTTTCTTTCTAAATCTTCATCAAATTTTACATAAGAGAGGGCTACTTTTGAGGAGAGAGTTTCCGTGATATTGTTGAGTTTAGCTTGAAAAATGGGGGAAACGCAGCACTCTTAAAACCCTTGCTCGCCACTCTTCGAGGCCTTGCTGTGAAAATTTCCCATAGGTGACTTTCTTTTCAAATGTAGCCTATCTTGTAGCAAATTTTCTGCTCTACAAGATTCAGAAAAAAACAGCGGGCACACGAACTAACTCTCTCAAAATTTTGAAAATTATCGAAAAATTCCAATTTTTCGATTTTTCAGCAAAAACAGCTTTAACTCCGAACCAAGAGGGCTAGAGGGCTCAAAATTTGTCTGAACATGTACCCCCATAGGGTCTATGTGTATGCAAATTTATAGCCCCAAAGCCCCACTGTGGGGCGATTCTACCCCCATTTTAGGGTGAAAAAGTGAAAATTTAAGATCAAAATTGTGGTCATTTTTGAGGCCTTGTATCTCAGGACTGGGTGCGAATTTTTGAACCCCGGTCTTTTTGTAAAATACGTAAAATCAGTTGGGCTATCAGCTCACGTCATCAGCAAAAAAACTGAAAATTACCCCCCTGTCCGCGGTACTGTACAGCAATAGTGAATCCTTCCAGACATCGCGTTTGACAGCGACAATCATAGCAGATAAAGTCATAGCCCATCCCCCGCCCCCATTCTCCACCCACTGTCTACTATCTGCTTCGCTTGCACTGTTTGGAAGAGCGATGATGATATTCAAGTACCCACTACTCTACTGCTATGTACTCAGTTCTACAGTCAGACGCATTATGCAGAGCTGCAACAAGAAAGAGCGCAGAGAGCAGCTGGGCTTTCTACTTAAAACGGACGGCGGCTGCCTGATCGTTGCATCCGACGTAGCGCTATGCACATACATACGTACATACGCGCGCAAGTCTGCCTGCCTGTCTCTCTGCCAAAAGCCAAAGAAGAAGAAGCAGCGCGGCGGCAAACACAGAGTATGCACGCACGCATTGAACTATGCGCAACAGAGCGACACACTAGCACATCATAGCCTGAACGCAACTTAAAGAGCCTCTAAATGCGCGCCCCGCTTCTTCGCTAATGACTGCTTGGTACACAACGCAAAAAACCAGATAAGAGAACGATGTTAACACATGAGTAAATTTAGCAGACCTATGTACGTACCTTTGTGCAATGATTGAGCAGTGGAAGAGGAGGCGGAGGTGGATGCAGCAGCGTTTATGGCCTGCTTTGTTTTTTGCCGCTCCTCTGTCAGTTTGGCCAGCAGAGACTTGCGCTCGTTCAACAGATATAGCACCATGGCCTTGTGTCGCTCCTTTTCCGCCGTCAGCGTCTCTTTGGCCTTCTTCAGCTCCGCTTCCACTTTCTCCTGCTCCTGCTTCTGATACTCAACCTACAACAAACAGCAAATTGACCTCAAAAACATGCCTCTACACAGTACACACCTCTCACAGTCACAATCATGAATGTTTTTCAGATGTAGGTCTATATCCCCCCAGACCTCTCAATTTTTGCATATCCCCGGGGCTATACACCAAAAAATACGGGATTCGGCTGTGTGTTGTAAGTAGGCTACCTCGTGGCGCAATTTTTCTCTCTCCCTCTCCAGCATCATGCAGACGTCGTCTCCCTGCGCCGCATCCGCCGCCTTCCTCTGCTTCTCCTCCTCCATCTCACGAATCGTACGCGCGTGACGTCTCTCCGCTGCCGCCAACACCTACACACACAATACAGCCATGGCGCATTCACATAACACTTCATAAGTACTAACTATCAAACAGTGAAAGTTTGCTGAGATGACTGGCCAGTCATGATACGGGTGCACAGGTACCTGTTTAGCCCTGAAATGCGCCCTTCGTTGTGCGGTGATGAGGCGTTCAAGTTGGGCCAGCTGAGACTCGTACATGCGCCCCACAGCCAACTCATCGAAGTCATCCACTGAACCAACAGCGTCCGAGTCCCTTTGTAACGCCGCCAGAGGATCATTTAGACCCAGACGACCGAATTTCGCCTGATACAGCAGCTGCTTCGCCTTATCAGACTGAAAATAACACATGCACTAGTCATCCTTGTATTAGCCTACGATCAAGGAAGGCATTCGGGTATGTGACCAAGCGCAAACGGTGCTTTCATATACCTTTAGCGTAGCAATGACCACATCCCTGGCTTGCAATTCTCCTTCCAGGTAGCTCAACAACCGAATCAAGTCACCACGACTCAAGTCCACTTTCGACGCGCAAAAGGAATTTCTCTGCAATTCAACTGGCGTCAGTCAATAAAGAACAATGCAAAAAAGCATCGTCGTAGCGCGATTATCCGCGTAAGAATGAATTACTTTCAAAGTAGGCTCTGAGGTAGCAGGCACATCTTCCTCTTCCTCTTCATAGACTTCTGCAGGAGGCGCAGAACCAGAAGCATCCAACAGACCTCCTCCTTCTCCTTCCTCCTCTTGCTCTGGAGAAAAGCCTCCAGCTTTATCAGCGCTCATTATTGTACGCGAACTGCAGAACACGTGGGTGTGGGAAATTTCAACCCATAACTAAAATTCGATAAAAAAGCATAAGACATGCGCACTAAAAAGGAAATTACTATAGTAAAAGGGACGATCAAGACCGTGCTTGACAATTTTGGCGCTCCGTAGTAATCTGACATTCTAAACAAGAATAAATAGTGTTTGAAAAAGGGTCGAAAAAGCCGGTTGCTATTCTTGTATAGAAATGCCAGATTTACTAAGATTACTACGGAGCGCCAAAATTGTCAAGCACGGTCTTGATCGTCCCTTTGACTGTAAGTATGTATGTGGGTCTACTGCTAAAATATCCGTTTCCGAACGCAAACGAAAACGACGCATAATTCAATTCCCACAGCAATGACATAACAACAATAAATTACCTGTACCCATGTTTATCAGTCGACGACTCTCCTCAGAATGAGTGCAGTTCCTTGGTGGCAGGCCTAATCCGCCTTTCCGCCGTTTAGAACAGAAGGGCACAATGATACTTTCTGAAGATCATTTCATTCAGCGCGAATTTTCGTTTGGGTGAAGGCTTCGTTTCCTACTTTCCTGTCCCTTTTCCGGCTTTTCTATTCTTCTGTGCTGTGTTGGATTTGTATTGATCCGATTCGATTCGATTGTCAATCTTTCGATTTTCTTTCTTTTTTGTTTCTTCTTCTCTTTTTTGCATCTTTTTTGCTTTCTTTTACCGCAGAGCCGAAAAATTTGCATAACAATACGGTCAACACTTTACGATGTAATTATCTCCAGTGGTCGTCATCACAGGTCACGAAGAAGTAGAGATAAAAAGAAGAAAAAGTAAAGAAGTAGAAGCGAAACAGCTTCGCTTATGATAAGGTAGACCTGCAGGAGTTATTCACAGATATCACGGTTATTCTGCAAGATGAATTGTTTCGTGCTCATGGTTTTGTTCTGACTGCGCTTGAGATTGAATGTTTGCCAGCATATCCAAGTAGCCCTTGATGTCTGAAACGAACCATACTTGTTTACCTTTTATGTGCATTTCTTTGCGTAGCCCCTGGCTATGGTACAGTTTCTAGGTTCCAGGTTGTTGATGTTTGATGATTCGTTTACGTTTGTTTTGTTGAAGATCGCTGAGCAAGTCATTAGCCGGTGCATCGTTGTCGTCGACGTCGTTAGCTGTTTCTTCATTTACACGGCGTTGCGCTGTCCTTACTTCCCTTTCTCTGGCAACTCCTGCCGGCGCCTCATCTTTCGCTCCAAAACCTCTATACACTGTAACAGAGCAAAACACACAAGCCAGGCAATATGACAACAAAATGCGGGACATAAATTGGAAGTCAAGGGACTTTATTCCAAGTTGGACTTTATTCCAAGTTCTCGAACCGTTGCACCGTAGATTGGGACAATAGGGAGCCGATAGCGCGTTGAAAACTGTCTGGACCATGGCATCTGAGCACAATAGCCAGCCAGTTGCAGAATTGCAATGGTTAGCAAACACTTGCGCATAGCAATTGAGATATTGTTGCGTGTATCTGCAACAATATGTACTTGCAGTACGGTGTTGTACAGTGTAGGATTTTAGCTGGTGAGCCAGAAATCACACGGCCTATGGTGTAGGTAGGTTCTGTCCAGGAGCGAGAGTCCGATCGCCGCACAGTCAATTCTGCGTCTAGAGGCACTGGATACCAGTGCTTGGAAACTCAATCGTGCTGTAGGTCAATGAAGATTTCAGGCTTGGACCTTCGTACTGAAGCACGGCTCAATGGAGATGGTAGCTGATCGAGCTGTGGTACTCTCTAGTACTGAACTGGAGGATTGTCCAGACACGTTTGCTAGACAGTAGAGCTGGCAAAGTCGTTCTCACAGAGCTCGGGTTAGTTCTTTTCTTGCAATCAAGATGGTAGTACAGAACACAGGAGAGGGCTAGTAGTAGACTAGACACAAACCCAAAGCAAACAAGACAATGAGGAGAGGGACAAAGTTGCCTCTCTCGTGAATATTGCATTTACATAAACCTATACTTTTTGTCACTTTTGTCACTCATTCTTGTGCTTCTAGCGTGCTGATTGGTTCTTTTATTTTCAGGGGTGATAGACTCTTCGCAGAATCTTGATCTTGCTGTACTGACTTGAACTGGTACTGGGGTGCCTGCTTGGATTGTGAGGCTGTAATTTCTCCAATCCCACATGGTTCCCAGACCGTTTCATCAAGTACCAACGATGAGGTGGAATCGAACCCAAGATGGTGCTGCTGATCGTGATGATACACCTCAGGTATGTAATCTTCTCACATTGGTTATAAACCAATCTTCTTGTAACTCCGTTGCAGTAGCGCTTGTACTGTACAACAGTCACAGATCTTGCTTGTGCACTGAAGTTGAGTGATGATGGTGTGGCTTGTTACAGGTGCTGGAGCAGTGGTGCATCAACCATCAAAGCGCTGAAACTCGTCTCTTCCCTGAAATTGGTTCTCTGCTCAGGTACCTATCAAGACACAAGGTCGCACAAGAAAGGTGCTAAATAATGTAAGACTCAATAATATTGCTAATATTCCTTAGCGAATAAATAAGTAGTGCATGTACGTAAGTACCGGTCCAAAAATTGCTAATACTTATTTGTGAGTACTAACTAACGTACTGTACGTGCTAATAGATAATAGTTTTCCCTACTCTACGTACAGGGACATACATATTGTACGTAACTACAAAATATTAGTACGACTACGTAGACCTATTTACTAGTATCAGTATTTACGTACTCTTCGTTATGTACAATGCACATACGTAACTGCAAAATATTAGTACGTAGACCTATTTACTAGTATTTATTGTACAGTATTATGTACATACTGCGCATAGTACTAATAGTAATAGTAAGGCATATGTAACGTACGTCTGCAATGCAATGTTCCTTCTGCAATGTATGAGCTACAAAACGAGCATACATAAATAGTAAATACATACATACACCTGTACTGTACAGTAGGTTAGGTACCAATAGTCCGCTATCCTACTATGTACTTGTACGTACGTAATATACGTACGTATGTACACTGACACTCTGTACAGTGCCTACCTATGTACTATTTTTGTACATACAATACGATACCTACGTAGTATTAGTCCGTTACATAAAACGTCCCTATTGTTCCGTGCTGCTGCTTTTCTAGTCGAGTTTGTCATGGCTCGAACTGCTTGAGTCAGTGGAGGAATCAGTGCTCTGCTGATGCATCTGTTCGCATTCCTCCCATGGCGTTCGGCATTTCGTTGCGGTGTGGCCGTTCTTACCACATCTGGCGCATTCTTTGTTCTGTCGCTCTTCAGCTAACTGTTCTTCAGTTGCGCTGCTCTTCTGCGCTTTGTTAGAATGCTCATTATTCCATCTTGCCATGAATTTCTCATGTTCTCTTTTACCTCGCGTTCGATACGAACGGCGTTCTTTACTGTACCGTATGCCTGTGCCATGAACAAAGCTGGCGTTTTGTTCTTCTTGCTCATTGTAGTACTCTTGTTCTTGTTCTCGTGAAGCTTGTGCTTCTGCTTCTTCTTCAGCTTCTGCTGTTTCAGCTGCATTCTCTTCTGGTACAGTTTCCTGTACTTCTTCGTCTTTTTCTTTGTCTTCCTTTTCTTCATAGTACAGTTTACTGTACTTGCGGTTTGCTTCCCAACCTGCTAGGATACCTTGCAAGGTCGTAAGGTCTTTCACATTGCGGTAGTCGTTGAGTACTCTCATCTTCCATCGTGCTGGAGCTTTATTCAGCAGGTGCGTATAGCCGATTGTTTCCCTGAAATCGTGATTCATATCAGGAAATGCTCGAATGATGGCTTCACGGATCTTCTGTGCTACCATCTTCACGCTTTCGTTCTTGTTCCATTCGATGGAGTGCAGCTCATGGAAAGCTGTTGCGTACTCTGTGGATCCCACGGCAAGCTTGATGATTTCTCTTCGCAAGTCCGTGTACTTGATGTCTGGGTATGCATCTGTAGTGCATACTGCATAGGTACTGACGTAGGATTAGGCCTCCTAGAAATCTGCCCAATTGGAAGATCCATAGTTCTTCTGACTCCCATAGAGATGCTGCGTACATTTCGTACTGCTTGAAGAAGTATGAAATCTCCATTGGCGTCGCATCCAGTTTGTCCCAAACTTTTGGTGGAGGGATTCTTTGTCGCCTCCGTACTGGATGTGCTGTGCCTCCTTCTGACAGTTCTTCGTCAAAGCTGCTGTGCTCTGAATGGAAACGACGACTGTATCGTCGGCGGTGTCTTCGTGATCTTCTAGAAGACTCTCCTGAATCGTCATCGCTGTCATCTGGTGGGCCATTACCTCCGCTTCTTCTGTAGCGCTGCGGTGGAAGTTGCTGTTGCACTGGTGGTTGGTCTCCGCTGTCGTTCGATTGACACGATGTTCTTCTTGTGCCTGCGCCTGTATTTCGCTGCTGTGAGTTCTGCTCTGAAAACTCTTCAGCAGATGTGTACATTGTGCCCTGTATGGGAGCACTTCCTACTTTTCTTTTTGGCGCAGTTGTAGTTCTTGCTGCGGTTCCAGTGGTTTGGTGTTGTAGGGACAATCTCTGTTGTCCTCGAGGAATGTACTCGGCAATGTCATGATGAGCGGCAGATGCTTCTTCTGCAGCTGCTCTCGAATTCTCCAACGGTTCTACCGTCGTTCCTACTGTACGTAACGCATGAGATGGTCTAACCATCTGTGGCTGAAACTGGAAAGGTTCCATTTCCTTCTGTTCAATGAACTGCAGTACTCGATCCATATTGTCCTGGACCCATGACCACATCTTTTCTTCTCCTTTGCAAGCTGATGATGGAGCTACAGCTGTTGCTAAACTTGGTGCTGACACTGCGGTGTTATTGTTAGCTGTCACTTCCATGTACTGTTTACAGTACTGACTTACCGTTGGTGCAGTGCAGACGTTGCTTGCTTCTGTTCCTGTTGTGTGGGCAGTTCCTTCGTCTTTCACCAGGCGCTGGGGACTAAAGATCTTTGATCTTTTTGCAGTCTCTGAAATATTCGAGAAGCGTTCCGCTTCTTTTCCTGTACTCAAAAAGCTATAAGCTTTTTCATTACCCTTTTGTATGTGTACGGGATGATTCATCCCACTCTCACCCATGAAAAAGAAGCTATTAGCTTCTGTTGGAAGCAGTCTCGCTTCCTCTTCCTCTTCTGTAACGGCGCTATAAGCCCCGTGCTTCGTACTTTTCTTGAGTTGATTAGCGCGAGTGCTAGTGCTTACCTCTGTAGTAGTGCTAGAAGGGTCAGTCGCGAAATTCTCCTGTTGCTGCGGTACATTCGACGTCATGGTTGCTGAAAAGTGCTGTGAGTGCTGAGTTGCTTGACTGCTTTGAGCAGTACTGTCGGCGTGGTGCGGATCTTTCTCTTGTTCATCACCAGATTTCGCCAGTTCCTTGGCTCGTGCCCTTCTCGTCTTCGCTACCGGTACCATTGTTGATGGTAGGCGCCTTGTTCTGTCGTGCCACAGTTCTCAGGCCAGTGCTGAAAGTCTCTTCAGCCTTTGAATCAGCAGATGAGTTGCGATTTCTTTGGATCTCGTTAGCTAGACATCCAAGTGTAGGATTTTAGCTGGTGAGCCAGAAATCACACGGCCTATGGTGTAGGTAGGTTCTGTCCAGGAGCGAGAGTCCGATCGCCGCACAGTCAATTCTGCGTCTAGAGGCACTGGATACCAGTGCTTGGAAACTCAATCAAGGTAGACGCGACAGCGGAACCTCGAGAGGCTCACGAACGAAGCTCCGCCGCGTCCCACCTTACTTAGTCATGTGTAAATAGGAGTGACGGAAATGGAAACACACATTTGCCCATAACTCCGGAGCCAACAGGCGGATTGAGCTGAAATTTTGCATGAAGATGCCCCCTATGGGTACGTATCTACTGACAAAATTTTAGCTCGATAGGCCTACTGGTTAGGGTGCTATGGGCGAAAAACCTATTTTTGAATGACGTCCACTTTTTATATATGGAAAATTTGTGACCGCCATAACTTTTCAACGAGTCGTCGGATCGAGCTCGGGTTTTTTTTAAAAGATGGGAAATGTAAAGATCTTGGCAAAGTGGTCCGAGCACTTTTTTCGGTTAAGGCCTCTGACACCCTTAAAATTGCGATTTTGTGGTAAAAATAGTTGCAAAGTTAGCCAGCATACTCCTCCCTGGATTTTTTTCAGATCTGACTGGTAGGTATACCAAAAGATAGATCTCACTCTACTCTCGATACGAATTTTTTTAGATTTTTAAAATTCGCTTTCATTCTCGAGTTATGAGCTGTCAAAGTTGGCCGTTTTTATGTTTGGCTCTAGAAATACTTAAGGCACTGACAGACAGCTGAAATGAGTGCCTGCTGCACTGTAGAGGCCTCATATAGCATACCATTCGATTCGTCTTCAAAATATCTATCGATCGCTGCCCACTGCGACATGCTCATGCCTGATTCACATAGTAAAAAATGCATTCACATGATGAAAGTCGCAAAAAGATGTCATTTTCTTCAGTTTGGCGATTTGTAGGCATGTGACATACCATTCGATTCGTCTTTGTAAGATCTATCAGTTGGGAATAATTTCTACATGCTTGTATCCAATATGCCTGATTCACATAGTTTAAATGTATTCACATAGGCACAAAATAAAACAAAAATTGGCTAAGTGTAGTCATGTGATATACCATTCAATTCATCTTGACAAGGTCTACCTATTTCTTGCATTTCTTACAAACCACCTCCTCGCTCATACCTGATTCACATGGTCTAGTCAAATTCACATAGGCTCAATTCCACTCAAAAACAAAAAAATGTCCTGTGTAATTATGATGTATCTCCACTAGCGCATCTCGTCAACTCGAGCTCATCGGTTTTTTTAAAGAATTGCATTGCATGTGTTATGCACAATCACATACTCATCTCCTCTCAAAAACATACAAAATGTTCCATGTAATGTATGATGTATCTAGAGGTTCCACTAGCACATCTCGTCAACTCGAGCTCGGTTTTTCAAAGATTTGTATGCATTTGTTACGCACATTCACATAAAGGCTCACTTCCTATCAAAATCATAAAAAAATGTCCCACGTAGGTAGGGATCCCCTAATGTACATATAATATATCTTGAGGTTCCGCTAGCACATCTCGTCAACTCGAGCTCAGTTTTTTTTAAAAGATTTGTATGCATGTGTTAAGGTCTCAATGCCCTGTTTCGGAGCCAACTTTGAGGCTTCCTCGTAGCCGTTGTGTGCAAGATAAAAGTGATCACTTATCATGTAAATATAGAACAACCCTTCCTCTACAAGTACACCAAACGGCAGCGCCAAAGCTCTTGTATTCGGTGCAGTACGACACGCCGAAGAACGCCCCAAAAACCATGCGATTTGGGTGTTCCGAAGGAACCACTGAGTATTTTTCAACATGAGGCACACCATTCAACGCGTCTTGACGAGAGGAATTGATCGGTACCAGCGGCGCCTCTTTACGTTGCCTCTACGCAAAGTTATCCAAGAAAAACGTGTTTGAAAAAGTTATCGTTTCAATCAAGAATAGCGCCACGGAGAGGCCGTTTCAAGAGGCGCTCTATGGCGCGTCAAAGAGATCGCGTAACAAGCTTTCGATCGATATCTTGATCTCCTCTCAACTCGCTTTCGTTGGCTCAGGAGAGACCTGGACCGAATTGATCCAGAAGTCCATGCATAGACAGTTGTCCCTGCATAGTACGAAGACGAGCGCAGAGAGCGCGACTGGAGCGGAAATAGCGAATGGAAAACAAGCAGACGGATGATCGTATGGTGTCAGGAAGTGAAAACAGCTGGAATTAGATATCACCAGATACTTCACTAGTAGTACAGGAGTCCACGCTCAGAAAAACAGGGCATTGAGACCTTAAAACAAGATGTATTGATTGGGAACAATTTTGACATGCTTGTATCCTATATGCTTCTCACAGTTCAAGTAGACGTGGCAGGAACCAGTGGAGAAGTGCTCCTAAGGAGCACGAAGGAAGTGAGCGAGAGGCTCACTAGCCTGCAGATGCTTATGGGGTTGACGGCGCAGAAACCAGAAGGTTCCAACCGCCCATCGCTTCTGAAACTTGCTACCCCTCCGAGTTGACAGCCTCTCGCACAATCGGCTACCGTCCAACTGGTGCGGGCATACTTTTGCCCATTCCCAATCATGGCAAACAAAACTCTTCAATGACCTTTGTTGCCTCTCGCCTGCTTCTGTATGCCTGATCACATGCAAAACGCTGGATCCAAACCATAATATTTGGTCATCTTAACTAGGTAATTATATGTATGTAAACATGTACATGCTTGTACATAATATGGTGCAACAAAAAACCTTGAGCATTAGTTCAAAGACAAAAAAATGTGATGTTTCCTCAAAAGTAGAACATACATACATACATACCAGTAAAGATTTCATGTCTTATAGCTTTTCC
Organism: Epsilonema sp. ZAB3_2; assembly: GCA_030247985.1. Taxonomy (NCBI): domain Eukaryota; kingdom Metazoa; phylum Nematoda; class Chromadorea; order Desmodorida; family Epsilonematidae; genus Epsilonema; species Epsilonema sp. ZAB3_2. Next base: position 12,328 of record JASAMW010005363.1, read on the forward strand.
TGTTTATCCTGAACAACAGCAAGTGATAACTGCAGCTGAAACTTAATGATTCCAAAGCCAAATCGAACCCTGGTGAACCTCTCACCTTCTATTTGGCAAGAAACGTGTGAAACGGCTGGTCATATTGGAAGCCATTATTGTATGGGTAGGCCTACGTACTACATGTGAATGCACATCGAGAAAGAATAAACATACGTACAATACATATGCACATACTTATTCATAACGCTGCATGGATCAGGCATACAGAAGCAGGCGAGAGGCAACAAAGGTCATTGAAGAGTTTTGTTTGCCATGATTGGGAATGGGCAAAAGTATGCCCGCACCAGTTGGACGGTAGCCGATTGTGCGAGAGGCTGTCAACTCGGAGGGGTAGCAAGTTTCAGAAGCGATGGGCGGTTGGAACCTTCTGGTTTCTGCGCCGTCAACCCCATAAGCATCTGCAGGCTAGTGAGCCTCTCGCTCACTTCCTTCGTGCTCCTTAGGAGCACTTCTCCACTGGTCAAAAACACACCAACACCAAAAACACACAAAACACAAAAAAAAAAAAAACAACACAAAAAAAAAAAAAAAAACCCGCTGAAACAACCAGTAACAAATGGCACACATCTGTACGTACAACTTGTCGAATTGTGACAAAACGGTGAACTCACTGATGTATCCTGCCGAGCAATCAAATCGGAATTGGTAGAATATCCCAGAGAAAGCGAAAGCCCAACTTTGATTGTAGCCCAACTGCACCAAGCTCAGTGGACTGGCGCAGGTCAAAAACTGTTGTGTTCCCATGCATTGTTGAAAAACAGCTCTGGCGCTACAAATCACATGGACCGTACCTGCACTTGCCTTGCACCATGTTAGGAATGGATTGCCACTACCTGCAACCAGTCTGTACAATATGGCAAAGTTCTGCTCACCTGCAAAAAGTTTCAAGCCCCTTTTGTCTCGTCAAGTTGAAAAGATTGATGACGTTTTGTCTGTACACAAATGGTGAGCTGAAGGAATTGCTGGGAAGCCCGGCATTTTGCAAATACTGCGCGGCGCACGCCCGAAGCTTATTCGCATTGCAATTGAGGTTGACAGGAAGCTGGTTCTTCTCATAGGCCAGCATTAATCTCTGTACAACTTCAGGTGAAGACACAACCTCTAAATCCAAACCAGCAAATGCCACCACCGATGGAGCTGCCGTCAAGACAAAGGTTATTATGGCATATAGTGCTGAAAAAAGCGCAGTCGCCTGTTGTTTCTATGTACATAGGGACAGTACATACATAGAATAGTTGTTTTTAGGCCAAAGGTCATGAAAGATATATGTATGTACAGTACATTGTCAGAGTGTATTTCTACCTGTATTCGCCCATTAGTATCTTACCATTGGATGAGCCCATTGTGACCTGGAGAACATAAGCGGTGTAACAGAGACTGAGTGTCGTTTCAGTGTTTTTCATGGGCGTGTCAAGCGAATGCGTAGTTTAATCCGATCAATGGCTTATTCTCACTTATCCTATTTATCCATGCAGGATGATTATGTCAGCCCAGCATACACCTACATACATACGTACCCTACATACGTACCTACAACGTACATACGTGCGTACGCACAGATACGTCCTTATCACAGACAGATCAGTCGATTCAAGCAACGCAAAAAACTGGAAGTTGGTTTTATAGAAATGCTCAAAGCTCAAGCCACTAAGTACTATCCGATAAAATGTGCTCAATGCGTATGGATTATCACTTGTTATTTCGTTTCTGTTGAGGTTGCTGAGGATACATTTGGGCCATCATATCCAAATGTTCCTTCATAGCTGAAGAAGAAAGGACACGAAAAATACTAACTTTCCCTGCCATTGCTTTTTTACATATGGTGACCAGGGCATCCAATCCACACATGTTCATAAATGTGCAATATGTCTTGCGGGGGAGGAGAAAAGGACATTTCTGAGGGATGATGGTACCCCGAAAGTCGTGGGTCATAGTGGAGAGAGAGATGGCCAAATTTGCTCAGCACATGTACATTAAAGCACAGTCAACACAAGTTGATAGAATGCGATGCCATCATTTACCAAAATGTGCTCGATTGCAGCTGAGATATCATCACATACGTACGTATGCTATTGTTTATACTGCGGTCTGTCTGTGGTGATCGATGTCCATTATTTCACACTATACCTGGGTTTTGAAGATCGTCCAGTAGGGCTTCAGCAACTCCATTATTAACCGCATCCAAATCTGGCTTCTTAACGCCGGTTCCCTCATCTTCCTTCGGGCCTGACTCTAACTTGTCATCCATCTCCACAGCCAGGGAAGAGCTTTGCACTACAAAGATCGATCAAAACAATTCGAAAGAAGACTTTATATGGGACATAATGCAACAGCTGAGGCACCTGAACAACGCAAAGTGGGACAGACTGGAATCATTGGTTGAAAGACGAGGTTAATTAGCGCATCGGTGCAAAGCAGCCAGCTAGTTGCTGTACCACAGCTGGGAGTGAATATTTGAGAGTAGCACTGGAGATACTGCTGGGTGTATCTGTATTCAAATAGGACCATCATTCAGGACAGAAAGCAATTCAATTAGTTTCAAATGCGCACTCGGTGGCTCACTGGCAAAACTTTCCAGGATTGTTGTTCATGTTGTTTACATATGCATTTCCGCACTGCGCTATGGCACTCTGAACTTGTGGAACAGTACGGAAAATGCAGTCCACATTGTATAGTGCGGCTGAAAAACGCAAAATGTGTCAGCACCGTACACGCATCTTACACTCTGTCATAGTGCCATCGTTTTACTTATGTAGCCTCCACCGCAATCAAAGCGAAACTGATAGAAGAAGCCAGAGAAAGCAAAAGCCCAACTCTGGTTGAGGCCCTGTTGGATAAAACTCAGTGGGTTGATGCAAGCTCCAAGCTGTTGGTTTCCCATACATTGTTGAAACACAGCTCCTGCACTGTAAAATCATACAGCGCATGAGAAAAAGCTATCGACATGCAAGAGAAAAAGTTTGTAATCATTTCAAAGTTTAGCTATTAGCACTCACTTGCAAAACGTTCGGATGCCCTTTTGTCTGGTAGTATTGAATAAGTTCAGCACGTTTTGTGCGTACAAGAAGGGAGAAGTCAGTGAATTGGCTGGTAGGCCAGCGTTTTGCAGGTATTGCTTGGAACACGTTCCCAGCTTTTGCACATTGCAGTTCAGATTAACAGGAAGATAGTTGCGAAAAGCTAGTATCAATTTCTGGAAGATTTCTGGCGGAAACCCTGACATCAATTCTCTGTCGAAGCCTGCAATTGCATTCGTGGACGGCATCGCCAGCACAAATAACACAGCGGCGGCACACAAACCTAAAAAAGCGGAAGCAGTCGTGAAACACACCTGTCATTGCTAATTGTGGTTGAAAGTTCTGTACATATGGTGGTGTGCTGTTTGGTCGTACGGTATGTTTTACTTACCAAATGTCGACTTCATCTTTGGTTCTAGCTTCAATTTAGGCGGCAGCAGTGGTAGAAAGGAAACGATCCTACACAAGTGGATTGGATGGCGCACGCAGTGCACAGATAACTTTGCTTGCGATTTCACAGCTAATCCCGTGGTGCCGTTCAATTTTCATAGGCAGCGGATTGGTGTCAACTAGTGGCGGCGTCATGAGTGATAAGCTAAGCTAAAAAGTAACTACATCACAGGTGGGGCAAAAGCTGTCTCCGCACCTTTTGCCTGCGCAAAGTGTTGAAAACCGTTCATCCATGCTGTATACAAGGTATGATAGTGTAACGGTAAAATGCAGTAGGCCTATGTGATGAATAACACTGTACGTATTTTTTAATACGGATCATATTTATCAAAAATTTGACATTTATGGTTGACTTTCCGTCTTGCATGCTACGCCCATTTGGTTTCACAAGTAGGCTTACTGTGTGAATACGTACTACTACCAGTACTACATACCACCTGATTGCAAGAGTTGTTGCGCACATGTACAGCTTACGTGCACGTATAATTGCGCATGCGTATGCATTGTTGTGTAGTAGCTGCATCACAAAATGACAGCAACAACACAAAATACGCTAGCACGCCGTACTGTATGTACAGTCGTTTAGCCCTGACTCCTGGCTCCCGATGGTCATGTATGAACGTACGTATGTACAGTACATAAGTACATACATGCGTACTGTACATACGCATGCGCTTGGTGATTCGCTTCACTCCTGCCAAGAAGAAAACTTCTAAGGCGGTGAAAGCGCTCCGAAGTAGGATGCGAATTTGGCCCGTCTTTCGTCGCTGTCATCAGAGGCGCTGGAATGAACTGGCAAGGACGGCGTCGTCCCATCGATTGTGGATGCCGATCCTGAAGAAAAGGAGAAGCTCTGCCCATTGTTCTTTGTGACCGCGATCTGAACATGGAGATTGCTTTTCTGTCCCTCTGCAGCAGCCACTTCCGGAGTGCTCGCTCGTCGTCTTCTTCTATTGTTCGTCCCGAAAGTTAGCTTCTTCTCTCGACGTGTCTTTTGATCCGGACCTTGTTGCTCCGTATCGATGGGAGGAAACACTGCTCTTCTATACAAGCAAACGCACCATTTTTCTGCACTGTACCCTTTACCACATTATGCCGTCACTCAAGCAAGCATACTTTTGACAAGATATTACTTTTGATGAGATGTCGACACTATCGCGGAGACTGGGGGAGTATTTTTCGTGGAAACCCACCTACTGTTGGCTCCTCTAATGGCGGTCATGTCAATTGTCACATCTGCCAAAGCAGGATGCACCACGTTGATCACCCCAAACGGAGCCAGGAATTGACGACAGTTCTGCTCTCGATATCCAAAGCAATATAGCAGGGTCAGAATCAGTAACACGAAGCAGAGAAGCAGGACAACTGCCAGCAATATTGTCAACAACAATGTAGCACTCATTTTTGGTTCCGCAATATTGCTGATATCATGTGAGTGACTCAAGATCGCAGCCCATAACTTGATGCTTTCTGACATGGCAGTAATGTGTCAAGCATGAAAGCGCAATATTATTATGTACTGTAGCTTCGTCAACAAACGTCTTGCATGTTAATTAATTAATTTTAATTAGCATAGATTAGGAAGGACTGTCGTGAAGCTGCTTTCAGCGTGCGTTCCCCGAAAGACACCCTGCGTTCTTACTGCACTATAGTTCGAAATTACTTGTGCGTACATTACATTGCACGAAGACGCAAGACATGATGGAATAGTCTTTAGCGCGGGTGTACTCTATTAAGGCACTGGCTGCCCAACTTTTCAAACTGCTTCTCTTGTGCTATTATGTCTTAATAGATTACATTGCACATTCCACATCTGAGCAAGCCAAATATCCTACCTAAGTACTCAACTCAACTCAACTCAACTCAGTCATGAATAATCATGCGATGCGATGAATGATTAGAAGGATACGGTATGGTAATGCACCCTACATACTTATTTGATGTACGGACAAGTCCATCTTGTGCAATTTGTTTGACCCTGCGAACGCAACCGATATGGAAGTCGTATGCCCTGACATTGTCTCCACAAAGATTCGAGGAAGAGGAAGACAAAAGGAGAATAAAAACCAAAGACAAATCAAGCACAATCTCATTTTGTGAACAAATAAGTGGCCGGACAAAAAAACAACTTTTGGGGCGGCACGGCCACAGCAAAATATGTAAAGATTCACAAATTCTTCTTTAGACGGCAGTAAATTGTGTGCATTTTTGTTCTGTCATCTGGAAAGAAAGAGTTCCATTAGGCGGAAAGACATGTTACTTGTGGTCAAAACGATGACACGGGATGTGCAATGAGGTGGGAGACCTTTGACTGACTTCTTGGACGGAAAGAACTCCACCTTTGTATTACCCTTGCATCGAGTTTCGGACCCGAAACGGGTCAGTCAGTACGTATGGTTACGTACAATATTGTGCGTTATGTGTATGTATCGATGGCGGTGCAAAAAGACTGGCAGAGTTGTTTTCTGAGACGGAATCTTCTTGTGACTTTTGAGACGGAAAATTTGAGCGATGAAGAAATTGATATAGACAAGACACTTGGCCCATGTAGTAGTCCATCGTTCTGAAAGGATAATTTCCTATAAACAATCATTAGACGACAGACGCAAGAAGTCGCCCAGGAAACGATGAGGAGGCAACTTCTGAGAAAATATCTAGGTCCGTCTTCAACACCGCATTGAAGAGGGGGAGTATCCAGATAATAATGGTGACCGATGCCGCAGTCATGAATTTTCTCCAATGGCTCATTGCACCCCACGTAGTCCAGTTTTTCTGCGGCATCATCCAGCAGAATACCACGCAAATTTCGCCTCCGTCCCGAACACCTGGTAAACGAAAACGCCGAAGAACAACACGACTCAGTCAAATGACATCTTCCCCGCTGTATGTACGTATGCGAGTGTCGTCATCAGCGCACAAGAAAGTGCTGCAGGGGCTGAGGAATGTGTAAAATCAGACGCCTAACAGCCGTCATGGAAACTGTCACTACCATCAGTCTCTTCACACTTATCCTGCCAGCCGCATTAGTGGATGGCTACACAGGAGATGCGAGCAGAAGTGGACCTTGGGTTGACCCTAAATTGGCTCACAACTATGCTGCTGCTGCCGCCTATCATTACTATGCAGCTCAGCAAGCATTGCAGTCCATCAGTCCACATCAGCCCGCTCCAGTGCCAGCCGTGTGGCCTCCATGGTGGTATCGTCCCCAATATGGCTATTATCACCAGTACCCAGTGAACCATGACATTTGGAAAAGCTTCGCTCCACCACCTGCGAAGGTTCGACCCACCACCCCATCGCCTAGTTTCATACAAGAGTTTGACTCGACCACAGCTGCAGCAACAACAGAATCAGTGCCAGAGAAAGTGGCTATTGCACCAGCGCAGAGTAACGAATGGGAATATAGGACAACCCTGGAGGCGAAGGATCCGCCAAGCGTGCCTTGGCCTCCATGGGACACGGAAACAGCCACCACCAAAGTGGGCATTAATCAAGTGGACGACACAGCGCCGTGGCCTCCATGGGCCACAACGACCACCGCAACCCCGCCTACAGCTGACGAATATACAACTCCTGCTTCTGTTAAATACGCCACAGCTCCTTTTGAGATATTCCTGACAAAAACCCGTGAAACAACCCTTCCTGCTTCCACTACGTCGCCCAGGACTCAGCTACGACCATCTTCTGCAGCTACACTGCCTCATCATCTAGTGCAAAGCTCCGAGGCAAAAACGACAGCTGCTCCTCCAAAACTTCAGCATCGATCTATCAAGAAGAACCTGGACAGAGGAGGACTGGCTATTAAAATACCAGAGCAGCAGGCGAAAGCAACCGCAAATTCAGCAGCCGAAACGTCAATCCATCAGTACAACGCATATCCAGCTGGCTATGATCATCAGCTGCCAATACAACCAGTGTCACCATCAGGATATTTGCCGCTTAGTCGAACTTCCCAACCTTTGATTGTCTCCAATCTTGAGCAGTTGGTTCGAGTGCAAGTTCCAATCAGTAACGCGAGTTTCGCAGTGCCCACTTCTAAAGAACCGCTGGAGAACATTATCGAGCAACAAAAGCAGATTGTACCAGAGCGACGCACAGAAGCTCGAATAACACCAAAGCCATTATTTGTACCTTCACCGCCACTGCAGTTACAAACACCACAGCCTCATACTACGACAAAAACACAGTTCATACAAGAACGACAGCCACATTTGCAGCAGCAAGAACAACAGCCACTGGTTCAACAGCAAAGCTTGCAGCTACTGAAACAGCAGCACCGACCTGACTACCAACCGCAATTACAGCAGAAATCGCTACAACAACCACAACAGCGACCACAAAAGCAACCACAACCACAACAACAGCCACAACCACAACAACAACAAAGGCATCGACCACCAGTAAATCGATTCCCTCATCCAGGACCAGTCGTGGACTTGAACGCCATATTCATGATCGGGCAAGAGCCAGCTCCACTGGCAATGGTAGGATACGACGTTGTGTCCAGTCAGAAAGGAAGACGCCAAAGGCAGCGACAAAAACTGCAGCTGGTACGACAGCAGCAATGGGAAAGAACAGGTGATCCACGAAAATCTCTGTAAGCACCGAGCCCAATAGTGCATTTTGATGTTTTGATGTCAGTACATGGTACGGTACATTTTTAGGCGCTCCACTACAACACCTCAAGCGTCGTCCCATAAAATTTCCATCATCGAGCGGATTTGGTCGAGACAGTGCGGAGAATGCGGATGAGCCATACACTTTCTTCCCCCACGGAATTCGTAAGATGCTAACACTTTGTGTATAAACGCATACCGAACCTACTGATGATATAAGGAATGTTCAGGTTCACGATTCTTTTCATATTCTGTTGGTTTTATTTAGAAATGAAAACACCAAGACCAACGTCGCGTCAATACTTTCTGAAGGACAATGGTCGACTTGGCTTAAAGGCGCAGGAAATACTTCCAACAGGTTCCTTCGCTCTGGCAAACTATCCCAAGCTTGGTGAGGATGAGCCAGCACCATCTCAGCCAACTGCAGAGACTCTTAATCACAACGACCACTTAGTAGGCATTGTTTCTCACGAAACAAGCGACCCTTGGTCTGCATACCTGAGCAATCAGCAAAGCGCAAACAAGAAAAAATTGAGCAATAAAAGTGCCAACTCCACACAACGCGGCGGCGGCGGTATCGTGCTGACGCAAGAGAAAGCATTCGTGGTTCTTCCCAAAACCCCTGGAGCTCGTCCGATGCTTATGACCAGCTCAAAATCCGACCAAATATCTACCATTCGCCCGCAACAACTGGATTCGTCCGCTTTGAAACAACTACCGCCAGGAGAACACCTGTTCATCGTCAACAATAGCGCAACAACAGGCCTCATGCAGCCTTCAGTGGTGCATTCCAACTACTCCCAAGTCGCAAACGGCAGAACAAACAGGCTGCCACCGTATCCGGTTCCCCATCGTACTCAGAAACGTCGTCATATGTTCATGGTGACAGATTCGTTGGGACAAAGGGCACTAACGCATAATCTGCCACTGCCTAACCAGCCTTTCCTTCTGCGTCCACAACTGTCAGCTGCTACCCAAGTGTCGCATCTGAACAGATTTACACATCAGAAGCAGTGTGATTTGTTCGGTAATAAATTTTAAACAATGTGATATGAAAAACAACCTCGGTTTGAAGAGGAATAGTAGGCTGTATGTTATGTAATGTTATGTACATATGTTTTGCAGACACCGAATGCTTCACTGTTCGCGCCAACTCTGCCATCTACAACGCTGTGATGTACTACAGGATGACAGGAGTGACGTGTAGGCAATGCTTGCAATCATGTCTCACAGCCCAAGAAAGAGAAGCCAATGGGAAGAAGGCACAGTGTAAGGCGGTCGTGTATGATCACATCTGGAGCACTTGCGACTTTTTCGCCATCACCGGAGAATCAGGTCGGCATTACATCGATCGATACAAGGATCGTGATTACTTCAGGTAAGCGGTTCAGACAGAGAAATGTACAGATGACGTACGTACATCTACACATACGTACATAACGTACGTAAGTACACACCGTACAGTACATTCATACACGACGTTCAACGTGCTGTTCGCCCGAAAAGCGAACAACTACTGCATCGCAGTGCAGTGGCTTTCGGACATACCGGCACTATGCCGTATTTTTGGGTGTACCGGTATATCTCCCAGTCCCAGTGTATAACCCCACATTGACCAAAACATTAATTTTGTCCTGTGTGTGTATATCCTCCAGGCGTATAACCCCCATGTACTGGAAGGTACCTAACCTACGTACCTATGTAAGTTGGTCATAAGCTAGCTATTGCTACTCCTACACCGTGCTGCTATGCCAATAAGCTTAGATGAGCATGTCCTGTAGAAGAATAACCCTGTTTTAAATGATGCACTGTACTTTTGACCTCAAAAACAAAAATTTTCTCCCATGTTATTCCCCCCCCCCAATGTATATCCCCCAGTGTATAACCCCCATCAAACCTCTCGATTTTTGCATAGCCCGGGCTACATACACACCCAAAAATACGTTACTTTAGTAGGTACGTATTTAAATTTCAGACCTACTGGGCAGTGCAATATTGGTCATCTGATTCATGATCTCGAGTCCCCAGTCAGCACAGAGGAAACTATTGAAATAGTCACAACCGAACAACCCAGGCTTCTCGTGGAATATGAAGAAGGTGAATACTAGATATAAAAATTAACGAAAATTAGTAGCCTATATAAACTACTATACGTGTGCGAAAATTTCTGTACTGCGTCCTGCAAAAAATGCTTTACATATCAAAGATTTTATGTGTCCGTTTACCAAATAGTATTGGTGCACAAACTTTGTCTGTTGTAATACTAGTATCAGATTGATCGGCCCAAAACACCCAATGGGCGTAAAAAATGTTACGCCAATCGAATGGAAATCAATAGACATACACGTAACGGGTTAAAAAAAGGAAAATATTGTCGTAAGGAGAAAAGAGCAGATCGAACGCAGATATCATGGTCCTCGTTTATTGTTCTGAGTTCCGGTGCCGGTCCGCTCCAATTGTCCCATTTATGCATTTTTTCTCGTACAGAGGTGACAATACTGTGATCAATCGACGTTGTCACGGAATTGTCAGTAATCTGATTAAAAACTGTCGCAAGGAAAACGCATAAATTAGATGACTTGCGGCAGGGGGCATGCCGTACCTGTAGTGTACGTGTGTACAGAGGCCGTACATGGGTCGGTAGCAGGTTCGCCCACTGTGGCGCCGATCTAATCTATGTACTTTGAATAAATCGAATACAGAACCGAGAAAACAATCGGGATCTTGTTCAATCGCAGACTACAGCACCAAAGATACGAGGTATGTACATAATTGTGCATAAACCATGGTGTGCACTGTGCAGTACGACGAGTACGTACTTTGTTATGTAACACTTTGGACTGAAAGAACGCAGCACATGTACTGTATGTGGATGTACGTACACCCTACGTACGTGGGTACGTATACAGATTACTCATACACCACACTGTGCAGTACCCTACACGACGATCTGCTGCCCAATTCATTTATTTAACTGTCACTTTGAGCTGTGTCTTTGTGCACATACAGTATTTTGTGTGGGTACATACATGTTCGGACGCCACGGGACGTCGAGGTGACTCGGGCAAAAACAATAGGCATCGGAGTTCGCGTATAGGTCGCCTGTATGATTGTTGTAGTAGCCGACACATTGGACGGGGAGGAATCGTCACCTTTCTGTAACATACAGTTGTTATGATACTATACTGTACTGTATGTTTATGTTATATGTATGTGCACACGTACAGTAAAGGTACATTCTGCTGTGTACGTACATACTATACGATACGTACTTTGTGTATTGTGTTGCATGCATACTGCAAAGAACTTACCAAAATGTTTTAGTACCTACTCTGAATACGTGCAAAAAAGTGCCGTCGTGGAACATCCAACGGCGGATGGTTGGGCAAATGGGTGGGGGTGGTGGAAAACAAGGCCAAACCCCTGCTGGTTTGGGTCGATTAAAATGCACCGCACGCAACAGGAGGTAAGACGTCCCGATTTTCCCCTCGCATTACACAAATCTAAACCCGTGACGACGGCGGGCCGAAAATACAGCGGAATCCGCCGCCGCCGGATCGGGCAGAGAAGTCCGTCATAGTCGAGACTCGCTCACGCCGCCCTCCGTCGTTTTCCCATCTCACTCCATAACCATCCGTCCGGCTTTCCGCTCGCGCTCGGAAGATGTGACTATTCCCCGCTGCTCCCTTCTATGTTGTACACGTAACCACACTTCCTCTTCCCTTCGAATAGAGACAAAAACAATACGAACGAACGGCCCTTTCTGAGTCGCCGGTGCCTTGTACGCCATTCCGATCGATAGGAATTGCGCCAACAGACGAACGGCGATGAGGTTAGCCATCCTTCTTCCCAGCTGCCTGGGGCTGCTCATATGTCACCCCATCCCTAGTCACGCAGTACATCCGCATCATCAAGAGTCCTACCTCCTGCATCTCCCTATTGAGCAGCAACACCACCTGCAAGCTCAACAAAGGCCCCAATACGCCAGCTATGGCGCCCCACCCACCGTACACTTGCTATCGGTGTCCGTGTCGCCTCGCTCTGGAGGCGGAGGTGGATCGCCGGATCAGGGCGTCCTCTATGCGGCTCCAGTTCCGCCATCTTTCCCTGCAGGTGCTGCTCCAGGAAACTACGGACATCCTCCAGCTACATTGCTTTATACAGCTCCGAACCCGATCCACTTTCGGCCCCCGTTAGCTGGTCAGCCGCCGTCTCGTATTCCGCCACCACCTCCTCCTTCCCTTCGGTTGCCCGAAGGCGTCCAACCTCCAGGCTACGGTCCACTTGCAGCTAAGCCACTTCCCGAAGCCGTGCAACCGCCAGTTGGTTCGGGTATTGCACTGAGAGGCCAACGAGTGGAGCTCACTCAAACGCGGAACGTCAATCCTCCTCCGCCGGCTCAATTCGGCTATCCGCTTCCGCCGCCAGGACTCGGCCCTGGAAGTGGCGGCCCGTTTTACTCCGGTCTCGGCTTCGCGGGCTTCAATGCGCCATATCAGGGGCCGTTGTCTCACGCCTTCCAGCCCTATGACTTCAAAGCGGCAGGTGGGCGTGGCATAACGAAAGGGGATCTACTGCTGCTGTTAGTGGAGCCGAATCCTCAAGCCGTTGCAGCTTCAGCTGCAGCAGCAAGCAGCAGAGTCAGAGCGTCACCACCACAGGATGTACTAGAGCAACTGACTGCTCATCAGGTGATTGCAGAAGAAGAAGAAAAGGAAAAAGAAGAAGAAGAAGAGCCAACGCTGGATGAAGAGCAAGAGCAGGAGCAAGAGCCGCAAGAAGAACCACTGAAACTGAAGAAGCCGCCACCGCCCAGGGGAGCACTGGCCTTGCTTGGACCTAGTCAAGTTGGCACCTCATTGGAAGATTTGGATGCACAGTGCAATTTTGGTCAGTGCGCATTACAGGATGCAAGTTGTGTACCTACGCAAAACATCCTTGTACCAATTTCCTTGAGCATACACAGTGTATGTAATATGTATGTATAGTACATATTATGAACGTCTGTATGTGTGCACACAGTAGTATGTAGATTATTTCAGATCCAACCTGTTGGGCTTTCCAACCGGAAGCTGCGATCCAGAACGGCGTCATGTACAGTCGTATCACGGGAAGGTCGTGTGAAGATTGTCTAGCGGCCTGTCGCAATGACGCGGAAAAAGAGAGCGAGCCGTACGTGTGTCGAGCTGTGACATATGACCACAATTGGAAGATTTGCGACTTATTCGCCATCACCGGAGGAGAATCGCCCTATTATATCCGCCGATTCCCTGGACGCGCATACTTCAGGTTACGAATGTACTTACATCATAATGGTAAATCGTCCTTGCAGTATTTTCGCCTTTGTAATGTACACGCTAGAGGATGAGCCGAATCACTGCGCAGTACTAATCTCCGCATGCAGTATTCTAGGCATTACTAAACCAACTGTACGTATGCACATGCCTACATTACGTAATGCATACGTACGTACACACATATAATCGTATACAATAACTTTGGTTTTTACGAGCGAGCAGTTGTCAATGTGTTTGTGCAGGCCAGTGGGCAGATGCGCTCCACACAGTCCAGCGCCACCGAAGAGACTGCCTCTACTCGCCCCTCCAAGACGCCGATTCATCGCGCCGTATCCCCCTCCCCCACCTCCCCCTCCTCAAGCAGCATCCAAGTCATCTTCTGAAGAAGAAGTGGAGCTTGTTCGAGCATCATCCACAATAGACGGATCCAGTGTGCCGGATATTGAAACTGAAGTGAGCTTCAAGCTGCCACAGACATCGCCTGAGAAAGTGGTGGAGTTGGAAGCGCAGTCTTCAAAAATTGTGGAGAAACTGATAGAGGAAGCTGTGGCTACTGGAGCAGAGCAACAAAAAGTTTCCTGGCGTGACGAAGTGGAAGTTATCGATTCTTCGAAAGAGGCAGATTCAGTGAGTCAGCAAGAGAGCTTTGTTCCATCGCCATCCGTTCCGGTGGTGGGCGAGGGGAGTGGGACAGTGTTGGCGCTACCGCCGGTGCCAGCTGAGTCGCCGTCGGATCAGGCCGTAGATTCGGCCATCGAGGCTCTGTTGGCCGCCGAAAATTCGGACGTCGTCGATCTGAGCGTGAGCGAATTCGCCGAGAACTTTGAGCGACAACTGGAAGCTGCATCAGCTGGGCCAGGAAGCAGCGGGGGAGGAGGAGAAAAAGCGGAAGTGAAGAAAGAAGTGAAGGAAGAAAAATCTGCCCCAACTATGGCCGTCATGGAAGTTGTACCAGGTAAAGCACCGACGTTCTTGGTGAATATCTGGAGGTGTACGTATATGAACTTAAAGATACGTACAGTATGTACGTGTACGCACATGATTATTGTCAAGTACATGCGTAGATACAGCCAAGATGCGATTTGGCGAATGCGTGGCTGTGACGGATATTCGCGGCAACAAGCGCTGCCCCCATGGTGTCAAGAAGCTCATTGACGGTTCGTTGAAGTACTGCAACGATCCTGTGGACTGCTGAAGAATGAGACACAACATCATCGACATCATGCTCACAAATCCATGGAACTGGATGATCAGCGCTTTATCATACCAACGTCACCGTAGCCAGTAGCATAATATTATTATGATACGTACGTAGGTAGTTTCAGTAAATGCTCGTACAATACTTCGTACTTACCTACATACATACTGTACGTAGTTTCGACAAATTGGCTGTGTCATACATTGAAAAAGAAAGTTAACGTTGCCAAAGCCATTCCGACGCAACTTTCATTACGTACCGTTCTTATGACAGTTCCGGGCCAAAAATGGCACAACATCCACACCTTGGATTCATTTGTGCCTGAAAGGCGGAGACCTGTTACCCTCCTAACATTCTGTTCTGAATTTCACTTTTTTTACATACGAACTCAAATCGAACTAGTCGCACAGTATCCATCTTCATCAACGTTTTTGTAAAATTATTTTTGACACGTAAAAGGTCTTTGCCGCTACGAAGACGACGATCAAATGCGTCCAAATTCGAGGCCGGCAGTTATGATGAAGACAAAGAGGATTCCTGATAAGAAAGTGAGTGTTGGACTCAAGCTGAGCGCGTACATACAGTATGTACATACGACATAGAGTAACAGAAACGGCACAGGACTTGAATGGCAATCCTATTGAAGTTTGAGCTCATGTGACCACTGACTCACTTTTTCATTCCCCCTGTGTTCCTCCTCCTCAAATGTCGGCCGGAAGGCAGCAATTTCAAAACGGGAGAATTATGTACTAGTCGAAATAATAGCTTTTCTGAACGCCGCTCTTATTTTTTAGCTGAGCAACAAGAATAATATGAGACATTTATTGTCTCCTTCTTTTACTTTTGCAGTGCTAGTGCTGACCATTGTCAAACATGAAGGTTAGTCAAGGTATACGTAACGTACAGTACGTATGCAGTGACAGCCTGTCCTTCAACTTTCAGCTGACAGCTACATCTATTGCGACCCATTCAGCCACATGAAAATGCTCAAGTGTGTGTGCAGCTTCCTGGATTATGCTGCCTTACACATGCCGCACGGTGTGGTCAGTAGTGTGAGACCAACAGAGCCTCTGTTGTGTCAGCGCTACAAAGATTTCAGAAACTGTTCAGCGACTGTGAATCCCATTTGCAAAACGGCCATAGTCGGTCATTTGGAGTCATTGTACGACGCGCTGTGCCACTCAGAATATTACGGTAACGCATTTCGGCACCGCTTGCAAATTTTACCGCATAAAATAATTAGAATCAACAACGAATTTGCACTTTCTTGCAGCCCCATGCAAGTTCAACTTTCCTGTCGACTTAGCTTACTGCCCATTGAAACCACTGTGCGATGGGCTCGAATGCTACGTAAACCACGGCTCAATGGCTTCACTGCAACCGCAAGCATGTCCAAACTCACAAGTGTTCGTGAAAAGTCACCGATATCCGACGGGTGAATTGCGCACTTTGACGACTCTCACCTGGTTCTCCTGTAACGATGGTCTTCTTACCATGGATTATGGAGACGCAACAGAAGTGGTCGGAGTGGTTTCTATCGCATGCGCCTTTGATCCACCGCCTATCACTCCCATCGGATTCACCCCAACTACTACTACTACTACAACCAGACCAACTACAACAACTATTACTATCTCAACCGCTACAACTACTGCCAAAAAGTCCAAAGTGGCTCCTACAACAGCTGACATTTCCAGTAAATCAGTTTGTCCCAGACCAGACTTACTTGTACATACCCTAATCCTGTACGTTTGGCCAAAAAACTTTGCCAGTAAGTCAATCATTTGTTTAGTCATATCTGATCCACCTCGACTAGTGTGTGCCTATTGGGATGATCCTCATTATCGAAATTTTGATGGCAAGCGCTTTGATTTCCATCAAAGCTATCCACACGTTGTGGCAGAGCCATGTGAACCATTGAAGGGGTTTCCTGAGTTCAGGATTACTGGTCAAAACGACAAATGTCGACTAAACGCCCCAGTAGCGTGTGTTGGAGATGTCAATATTCTTCTGTTTGGATTGCAGATCACGTTCAACAAGAAAGAAAACGTTCACTTGGTAACTTTACCGAAGGCGGTTACGTACTTTACATCATGTACCGCACACATACGTATAAATGTGGCCATCACGAGAAACTCGCATAACTCTATGTACTTGGCGGTGTTATTGTTTTCCAGGTAAACGGTGTAGCACTTGAGCCACCATCTGGTGCTTCTTATCACAAAGTCGGAACGTTTGCAAATGGCAATGTTACCATTGCTCATCTGGGACAGAGATGTAGTGAAGTAAGCACTAAGTTTGGATTGAGGGTGCAACTCTGCAAGCGAAGAGTAACTGTGACACTGTCCGGAGAACTGGCAGCTACAGCTAGTGGAAAAATATGCGGTATCTGCGGAATTCATGCCTAGTGAGTCGCCATTCATTACACACAACAAAGTGTTGTCGTTGTGAAAATGATACTAAAGTTACCCATTGTTCGTTTCAGTACACTCAGACCACCTCCAAAATGTCCATCTGACCAAATGGAGAAAGCTACCAAACAGTGTTCGCCATTGCAAGATATGAATGGACCTCTGGGAGGATGTTTGACAGGATTACAATCATTGGATTTTCTCTATGAGAACTGCATTGTCGACGCATGCTTCGTCGGTGACGTAGGCCCAACCATAGAGCAACTAGTGGAAGAATGCAAGGAAGAAAAGCTGCCAGTTGCAGAGAACTGGCAAGAAATGTTTCCAGGTCTGGAAATGTTCATTCGCAACTTCTTTTTATGCACACTCAACTTTACTGTAGTTGTGTATAAAAGTGACAACAATGCAATGAAAACTCAAGACCAGTCACTTGATCAGTGCTGGATGCCGCTTTCTACAGTATATTTTCAGAGTCATGCCAGTACAAACTCTCAACAACAACACAATTCAACAACATTCTTTTCTCCACAGGAAAAGAGTTTGTAAAACGCGGTGGATGCAGCCGCATCAGTGGAGATTGCATACTCAGATCTGGAGAAAAGGCTGCATTTCAACTAAGAGGAGCTCTGCCGTCAGCAGCTGCTGGACTGCCAGCTCCAGCATGTCGCGAAACTGAAGCTGTTCATCTGACACTAGAATCTGGAGAAGTGGCAGTGAATAGCAACTTTATGCTTGGCAAGGAACAGCAGGGCCACCACATGTCAATTTCCTGCTTAAATGGCTCCCTCATTGCAGCTAACCTGCCAACAAGTGTGCAGAATGTGAAGGAAATTGCCTGCAAACCTGTTGAGAGAGCAGATGGAGGTAAGCTGTAGGTTATACAATGCGTATTTTACTATACTGCACAAAGAATTTTGTGAAAGCTGGTTGAGAAAGCAATCTTTTCCAGTTGCAAGTGTCACTTTAAAATATACTACAACGGTATCGGCAATATGTTTTTTAGCCTGCTACTTTAGCCTTCATCAACCAAACAACAACAATATGGGCAATGATCAACTTATTGGTGATATGCTGGGCTTCAAACGACATATGCTGCCAGCCCGAGGTTGCTGGCAGATATTTGAAGATGATGACAGCAGTTCTGAAGAAGAGGTTTCAGCAGAGGAACATTCTGAAGAAGATCATTCATCTGAGAAGAAATCTACAGAAGACGAGGATAATAATAAGGAGACGCCTGGAGTGAGCAAGGCCAAGCCTCAAGAGAAGTCTGCAGAGATGGAAAACAAGAGCAAGGAGAAATCTGAAGAGATCAAAGGCAAGCCTAAGGATAAGTTTGCAGAGAACGAGAACAAGAGTAAGGAGACTTCTGGAGAGAACAAGGACAATGAGAAATCTTCAAAGAAGGAGGCGGGTCAGAGTAGAGAAAAGTCTGGAGAGAATAAGGGCAAGACTAAGGAGAAATCTGTAGAGGAGAAGGAGGGGGACAAGAGCAAGGAGAAGTTTGGAGAGAATAAGGGCAAGACTAAGAAGAAATCTGTAAAGGAGAAGAAGGAGGACAAAAACAAGGAGAAGAATGAAGAGAACAAGGGAAAGGCTAAGAAAAAATCTGCAGATGAGGAGGAGGAGGAGGACAAGCGAAAGGAGAAGTCTGAAGGGAAAAAGGGAAAGCCTCAGGAGAAGTCTGTGGAGAAAAAGCAGAAGAGTAATGAGAAGTCTGAAGAAAGTGAGGACAAGAATAAAGAGGGGTCTTCTGAGGAGGAGGAGGACAAAAATATGGAAAAGAACGACAGAATTAACGATTTTTATTGGAAACTGCAAAGGCTGCGTAGAGATCCTGCTGAAATGAATGAGCACATCATTATCCGGAGAGCTGTACGTGACCAAAGAGAACTAAGCAGCAACAAGGCAAAAAAGGCGACAAAATCAGCAAAGTACCAATGTGCGATGTTTCATGGGGATAAGAGAGAAGTGAAAGCCTTGAGCTGTCCATGCATGCAAATGGGATACAAAAAGAAAGTGCAAAGGACATCTCCGCCAGTTGGAGTCAGCAACGAGATCGTGGATGCATCATCAGAGTCAGTCAGAGATGTGACAAACGCAAGAGTCAGCCGCTACGTACTGTCCTGCCAAAATAGTGTTCTCTCCATCAAGTATGCAGTGGAGTCAAGTGAAGGCAGATGGGCCACAACTGAACTTTCTGGCGTCTCAGACTTTGGATGTCAACTAAACTCGTGTGATGAGAAACCCAAGACGAGTCGAAATTCCATGAAGCCAGCTATTGGAATCGTCGGAGGAATTCTCAAAAGGCTGACCGAAGAGACAGAAAAGTTCACAACCATTGGATAAAGAGAATCCGACTACTAAAGTGACATCAATTATTGGGAAACGTCAGTGCTGATACTGTAATACTTATACTGGGGGCCAATACAAATTCTGTAAAAGGTGCCTGTGCAATGCGTATAATGTTGTTATATCCATCCACTGTGCACGCACAGATAAATCTCCAGGAACTTGACCAATCCAACTCTGCCGATAAAAGAAACGTGGGGTAGTCGGAAATAATTATTTAGGGAACTTTACTGAAGGAGAACAGGAAGAAGAAAGCACAACAATGGTACTGGTATGTACAAAATGGTAGTAATAAAATTCCAGAGTTTGAATTTCTAGGTTTCGGCAAAGCCGAAAGTCGTTCAAAGAATTAGCACCTTTATCCCCTTCCACCCTTCGCCGCACAGCATTTGCATGTAATGTACAGTAAGTACATACAGTCGCATTATTATTTTAAAATCACCGACAAACAACAAACATGACGGCAAAGAAAAAGATGGTAGAAAAAGGGATGTCAGATGCGGGAGGCTATTGTGCGGCGACAAAAGGCGGATCGCGACGCAAATCCGCGGCTCGAAGAAAGTCGCGTCTTAGGTCATTGCGTTTCTTGGTCGAACGCCGAAGGCAGGCGCGACTTTTGCGCGCAAACGACTGCCGTGATGGAGCGTACGGGGTGCAAAATTGGGCTAAATTTTGGGTTAAGTTTGTCGGTTATGCACCTCGAAACGGAGAGGACCAGGCATGAATATGGTAACACTCGCGCGCGCGAACATACTGTATGTACGTAAGTATCTGCATCTCACTGGATAAAGAGTGAAGTTATGCGGTACTGAACTTTACCTTACCACCTGCATCCAAGGTCGGTGCTATCCGATGTGTGCCAATTTGACGAAATGGTAAACCCTTCTTCCTCCTTCGATCCGATGTATCTGTTCCTCCTTGGATGAGCCCCGGGAGGCCAAAAGCTCTCACTTTCTTCGAAGAAAAACGGAGCAGAAAAAATGGCAACTGAACTCTGCCACCTTGTTCTGCCTTCCGCATCCGAATGTATTCTTCGAAAACGAAGGCTTCTTCTTCCAAGTATCGTAATCGCCTGCTTCCTCGGTCTACAACACGTGGAGTGTTACAATAATGAACAGCAACAACTGCAGCAACCTTCCATAAATCACGAGGCGACTCACCTTGATGAACGGCGACATTGGTCCGCCAATTCAGTAGATGATGACACAAATGGCGCTGAGGTGCTCCTTTCATCAGATGATCCCATAGCAGCAGCAATCAACCAAGGGGCTGGCGTGTCTACCGTTGAGAACTTTGTTCAGTTTGTTGGCTCGATGCCAGAGCAAGCTGTCTCAAAATTTCTTCGTCCTGAGAGCAGCTGCAAGTTTGGTAATGCAAATTCGAGGTTTAGGTATCAGTGCGCGCTGTTGTACGTATACACCTATAACTTGTCTTCTTCTACTTTTACTGCCTTTACATCTACAGATCCTGCTTGCTGGATCGTGCATCACAATGTGGCCATATCAAACGCGGTGATGTTCGATCGATCAAGCATGGTGTCGTGTGAAGAATGTCTCCAGCTGTGCCATCATCATCGCGACACGTCGCGCCCGTATCAGTGCCGTTCCCTTGTGTATGACCACAAATGGGGCATCTGTGATCTGTTCGCTGTCTCCGGCATAGCATGGCCCCAATTTCTGACCAACTACGAAAAGCGGGACTATTTTCAACCTGCGCCCTGCGCCAGCCACCTGGAAGATTCCAAGGCGTCGAGCTCCAGCAGCAGGAGACGACCCACTGTGGCTCCAAGTCGAGGGAGGATCACAACCCCTGTACCACGCCTTGAGCAGGTTTCCACAGATGGGCAAACGCTGCTCAGTAATGAGACGGCCAGTCCAAAATTCACGCTAGGATTTGACAACTCGCTGCATGAACATTCGCATCTGGAGTTGGGAAATGATATTTCGGCAGATGTGACTCCTCAGCTTCCCACCATTGATGCATTGGATAGTAAGACAGGACATGCAGCAAGTAATATGTAGCGTAATATTAGCTCTTTCCAACTTGCATTTCGTTTAAAACCTTTATTAGAATGTCGTGGAGAAGAAGTGGCCCGCTTTGGTAAATTTGAGAATAGAGCTCTGCATGGCTTCTCTGACGTCACATTGGATTTCAGCTCCGAAGATGAGTGCATCCAAGCTTGTGCCAACGTTCATGACAGCAATATTCAAGTAAGACATGGGAATGTTGCGCCTCAAAGCTTGATGCAGTGTCGCATACAGCATGATTTTCAGGTGGTAAACTGCAACTCTTTCAACTACCGATACTCCAATGGAGAATGTGTTGTGAGCGCCGATGACAGGGAGACTGCCGATATTGTCTTGGCACAAGGCGTCTCTTACTTTGAGAAACAATGCTATCCAGGTAGACACTTTCCAAAATTTATCTCTCTGGTTTTAGGAGAGATGCCAAAAATCGATGCACACTTTTTTCAGCCGAGTTGGTAGTGGATACTGAGCTGGTGTGGACCGTGTTGCCAGACATGATTCTGGCTGGCCATGTGGTGGAAGTCACCGATGCTTTCGAGCTGCGCAGTTGCATTATGAATTGTCTCAGGGCCAAATTCAGATGCATGTCAGCTGTTTGGTACCCGGAGGTTAAGAGGTCGCACTTCAGTAGCAGAGTTTAGTATTATCCTGTTGAGCTCGGTCAGTTGTTGTTTATTGTTGATTTACTCGGTGAGTGGAGGGTGATCGTCGTACATCTCTAAACAGGACGTGGATCAAAATTGCATTCTCAACAGCGAAAGTCGTCATACTGTCAGAGAGAAAGATGCTTTTGGTCCCGAGACGTCCGGAGTTCCGGTGTACTACATCGAGATTCCGCGGATCCAAGGACGTCGTTTGAAAGTACAGCAAAGCACAGTAGCATACGTGTACATACATACAGTACATGCATAGCATGCTTTCGCTTGTTTACTCTCTCACCGTTATGTCTAGGATGATGCAGTAATGGAGCAGAAGAATGCAATGACGGGACGACGATGGACTCTCTGGTCAGACTGCAACATGACAAGCAATGGCATATCGTTTCGATATCTGAAATGCAATGAAAAGGACATTCGAAACTGCCCTAAGGACGCCAGAAAATGTTCAGGTTTGAATGAAGATGTTTCTTGTAGCCCAAAACTTGTCTTGGTTCTGCCTGAATATGAATACGATTGCGACGATGGAACAAATTAGCAGCCATATGGTACGTTCTACGCTTGTAGAGAGAGAAACAGTGCCGGCTCCAGGGATTGTGTCTAGACTGCGCTATTGGCGACCGATAAGAGGCGCGCAGACGGACTGCTATGCCATTCGGGACAAACAAGGCAACAAAAGGTGTCCACATGGCATCAGAAACTCAGCCGAAGGAAGAACGCTCTACTGTCGTCGACCAGTAGATTGCTAAAGCGAATAAATGTGTATCTAAAGTAGGCCTATCGATCACCAGTTTACTATTGTTCCTATGGTTTTGTGCAAAAACATATGGAATAAAGGAATAAATAAATTAGCCGTACCAAGGATTGCCGTACCAAGGACTTGGCTTGGCCGTACATACACCATCATGCCATCATGGTCATCCAGCTCCTCCAGCCACTTCAAGGTTTATGGAAGGCTATGCTGTAGATACGTGGACCGTGGACTTCTAGAACAAGTGGAGGAAGAAGAAGATCCTGATCCAGATTATATTTTCTGTTGAAGGAGAGGCCAGAAAGCAGAAGAAAGCTCTCATTTGCTCTCAGAATGAGTGCAACAATGCAGTCGTATTCCTCACGTGAGGATACAGTTGGAAGAAGCCAGCAGTTGGCCGCAAAACAGAAGGAGAAACACAAGGAGCCACCGTTGCTGGAGAAGATCAGTACTCTGGGTCGAAAGAAGAAGAAAGAGGACGAGGAAGAAGCTCAACTGATAGAAAAGGAAGGAAAAGATGCCATTGAAACACCAGGTGTTGCTTTACTTACTTCTTTCCTCCAGCATCAGATCGTTGGATTGAGTTGCTGTTGTTCGTTTCGAGTGGGGCCTTTGTTATTACTGGTATGTACGTACGTATGTGTTGTGCAGGTATTCGCATGCCAATGGAGGAGATGCCGGACGAATCTCAGATGGAGGAAGGGGAGGAGCGTTCGATGATCACACCGGAATCTCTCTCCGACTACAAAGTCAAAGATCTGATTCGTCTTCTTGTCGACTGGATCAATGACGAGCTGGCAGAACAGCGGATCGTAGTCAAGGATATACGGGAGGACATATTCGACGGTCTCGTCATTCAGAAACTACTGGAAAAACTCACCGGAGTCAAGGTGACGGTGAGGCTACATTATCCATGCTAATAGTTGTAATTTCCTCGTATTTATTCTAGCGAATCGCATGGAGCGTTTATGGCTGGCGAGCCACTTACCATTCCATCCCTCTTTCATATTATATATTGCCGTTGGTTCCTATTTATGTGTATTATAGCGCCACCCGGAGCACAGACCAAGCGCCAAAAAGACAAACACCCCCCCCCAAAACCAAACACCAACCCCCCACACCACGTCGTTTCTTTTGCGTGGTGTTGTAGATAGAAGTGCCGGAAGTGTCTCAGAGCGAAGAGGGACAGCGTCAGAAGTTGCGTGTGGTGCTGCAAGTGGCCAATCAGATTCTGGCTCAGCCGGCCTGGCAGCAGGTAAAGTGGACGGCGGAGCTGATACACGCCAAAGATCTAGTGGCCATCCTCCATCTCCTCGTCGGACTCGCCCTGCATTTTCGCGCTCCCGTACGCTTCCCTGAACACTGCACCATGCAAGTTCTACTCGTGCGCAAGGAAGGAGGGCGTCTACAGTCACGGTAAAGCTAGTATAAGCCTATAATGCAACGAATGGTGGTGTGACCCTGTGAGGATGGAAATCGAACCCGCTGTCACAGTCCTGAGCCCAGGCAGGCACACAACCGTACTTGTCGGTCCACATAACTGTATGCTGCAGGGACGCTACAATATGTTGTATGTTTGTATGCTTTGGACTGTTGATGTTTCAGTTATATTACGGAGGAGTTTACGTCGGTGCAGGAGGAGTTGGGTGTGCGAGGGGAGCGCGACGCCTTCGACACCCTCTTCGATCACGCACCTGACAAACTACAGGTGGTGAAGAATAGTCTGGTCAAGTTCGTGAACAAGCATCTCAACAAGATCAATCTGGAGGTACAGTACGTTGTGTAACCTACTACACTGAACAACACAAATCATAACGTCATGAACTTATACTTATTTTGTGGAGATGGTGTGTATTCCCCACTTCTCTAAAGTATAGTATTCCTGGTACAGTTTTGCGAAAAGGTTTCCCTGTGTAATTGAGAGTACGGTTGTTGTAGGTGACGGATTTGGAGACGCAGTTTCAAGATGGGGTGTTTCTGGTGCTGTTGATGGGCCTGTTGGAGGGCTATTTCGTGCCTCTGTACAGCTTTCACAATCAGGTGACTTCCTTCGAAGAGAAGGTGCACAATGTGAAGCTGGCATTCGAACTAATGTTGGAGGCCGGATTCAATAAGCCACGCGCTCGACCAGAAGACATCGTCAATGGAGACATGAAATGCACCACGCGCGTACTCTACACCCTCTTCACCAAGTACAAGCACATCTAGGCAAGCGAAACGGCCTACCGTGAATGCCCAAGCGTACATGCTACTTCTGTGTGCAAAATAGCCGCTATGAAACTGCCTGAGAAGAGTATCTTTCATGCTTCGTTCAGTTATCTTTTCCCGTTAGAATGTATTTTTACTATTTCACGCACTTGTTCATCGCAATCGCAGTTCTGCTATAGTTTATTTTATCTGCGCAGTCTCTCCGAGGTGCCATACAATTGTTGTTTTGTAGGAAACCGTGGATAGGTACTTGCAATGCTTTATAATTACGTACCCTCTGTAGGCATACATGTGAATATGAGTAAGCAGTATGCTATTAGCTTTATGTTTAGACTACGGTCCAGTAGGCTGCGGTGAGTTGTTTAAAAGCAAGCTGTAACTACGCCTTGAAAACACTAGTTGAATTGACTCTTGAGGGAGTGGAGTGTACCTATCGTATGTGTACACAGTGGCCGTTTTGTTTTGCTCTTATTTATTGTATTATTCTCGGACAAGGCTATGCAGCTGTGCTATGCTATGCTATGCAGCTGTACGTACTACGTGTGCCGACGAGTTTTGCTTCCTCAGCTGTCCATCCATACCAATGTAGTGCATAAGCGACGGAACACGTAGGAGTTATTCTTTTGTTGTTTATTTCAGCAAAGTTACCGTTTTTTGTATACGTAAGCTTGACGTACTTACATATGCATGCATATTCGGTGTACAGGTGCTTTACCTATCGGTGTGTAACGGCCGTATTCATAATGTCTGTATTGGTCATATTGCTTTGAATGGCTTGTTGTATTCGTCACGTACAAGACGTGAATTTTTATTTGCTCTGCCTTGAACAATTTATCTTTGAAGAAATAAAGTTGTTTTGAGAGTGTCCATCTTCGGCTTGCATTTTGTGGGATTTCCCTGGTCAAAATACTGTATTGTTCAAAACATGACCTCAGGTAGCCACCTGAATTTAGTGCGTGGTTGCTATGTACAGGTGGTGCGAATGTGTGATATGAAGGGGAAAGCTGCGTTGCGGCTTGAGATTGATGCTGATGTGGATGTCGTGACATGTACGGGTCTTTAGCTGCCGAGACTGGCACAAGTTCTGCTGCTGAGCAAGTGCAGTCTTGCCATGAGGATGAAATAGGCGGACCCACGCCCAGTGTGACAGTGCGTGAGCAGCGCGCGCTCACTACGGATGCGTTCGGCTACAAGCGATGGCGCCTGGCTTCCCTACAGAAGCTCGTCTGGCTATTCCTCATTGTATCCACGCTGAGTTTACTCACTGGCCTTGGCATGACCATTCATAGGATAGTGGTTGATGCACTGCCAGCATCCAAGGATCTAACATATTTAGCCTTTGCTTTGGTTCTTCTCATCAATACATGTATGAATGTAATGTACTGTACCTATAGGTTAGTAGGCCTTATGTACATGTGTCCTTGGGATATTTGACTTGATGCGTTTTCCCCGATGGCATTTGGCTTGCGTTTTATTTGCTTTTAGTGTTTTGCCTCTACTATGTCTTCTCTGGGATTTTTCGGGAACGGTTATACGAGATCTTCATGTTCTGTAAGACTTCCACTCGTCTCTGTTCTTCTTTTCGTGTTCCCTTCTTCGAATAGTTGTTTTAAAAACTCTTTCTCAGGTGCGAGTACGATTGTGATCATGCTTTACGTGATATACCAGTCTGTTTTCCATTTCCAAGAAACGAAAGGAGATGTGTTGCAACATGTAAAGCAAGAAGTGTGATGTTTGTGTTTGAAGTTAGCGTATGATGGACCCGACGAAAGTATGTACTGTATATCTGTCACTATTTCAGATTCGGTTGGGTTTGGTGTGTGTGTTTGGTCCTGTGTGTCTGATATTGGCTGTTCTCGTTGTGCGAAAGTTCGGTTGGCTGGAGTTCAGGGTTGCCGGTGCTTCGGAAAGCATGCAAAGTACTGATGATGCCTTTCAATACTATTGCTTCGCGTAGGTTCGTTATGAGTCATCTGAAACGTCGTCGTGTTGTGTGTGTGTTTCAGGATGTTTTCGTCAACGAAGTCTGTTTTATAGTGTGGTGGTTTTTGACATGCAAGCAGCAGTAAGTATTCAGCGATCCTCGCATTTACCGTATTTACCGGTGGAAATATTGAGAGGTTCTATATGGGGCTATCTATGCCTGGGGGGGGGGGGGGGTATGCAGTATTTACCGGTACCGGTGCATAGTATGCACCGGTACCGGTAAATACGGTATGTGCGCCTCCAGGTGTGCGTGTTCAATCTTGTTTTGTCTTTGGATGCATAGGTGAGCTTTATTACATTGGCTTTGACTCATGGCGATGCGATCACTACTGCTCGTATAGTGATCGTAGCTGTTGGCGTTCCGTTCACTGTGCTCTGGAGTTTGGTTGTTGCGGCTGCTGTGAGACAGGAGCTTCTATGGCTCTGTGTCATCCTTGCCTTATCCAGTGTCATTGTTCCAGTTTTCGTCATATGGCACATGGTGGAAGTAAAGAATCAACCGCTGTGTATTCGTATATGTTCACATAATAGGCACTTACCTATTCTGAAACCTGAAGCGTCACCGTTGTCCACCATTGATGCGTGTCAACTCAATTGTTTGCAGTTATGGCTGGGCTATATGGCCATCAAGCAGACCGTTGAGGACTTTCTGCTGATTGCAACCATGATTTCAGGTGTTGCATTACACTGTGGGTCCTACACGTACGTACACAATATGTATTTAGATGCACGCACATACATACACGCACTGTATTTTCAGGAGCTGTATTTGTGGTGATGCGTACGCTGTGCCTTTTTGAGTTGTGGCTCGCCACTCGAAATTTCAACCGAGGACTCAGAGATCAGAGTGAGGCAGTTTACGTATGTACATAATCTTTGGTCACAGTACGTAATATACGCATACGTAATACGTACATGCTTTAAGCAAATTTAAAAATACGTGATATCGTGAAGTTTTTTTCCTGACTTTTGTTTCAGTAGTGAATTTGGGCGCCATCACGGATAGAATCAATAGCTTTCGGGACGTTTGCAGTTGCGCGTTCTGCTGATGATGGAAGGAAAGCACGCGAATATGCTTTCGAGTGGGAAATTTCGTTTGTGCGCTTTACTGCAACAGTATCTGGTTCAGTTATACCGTATTTTTGGGTGGATAGTAATTGGGGAATAAATATTTGGGAACCCTGAAATCATTTTTTTTTTTTTTTTTGGCGAGACCGTACCCCCACAGGGTCGGCTGTAGGTGAAACCCACCTAGTCTCCTCCGAACCTTTAACAACGCCCGTTATGGTGGGCCAGTCCAGTGCCACAAGGCACGACCAACAATGGCCCGAACCAGGGAAGGGCCTGGCACGAAGCCGAACAGCCATCAGCGACCACTGGTCGGGGTGTGCTGACCCGAAGGAAAGCACTGGTGCCTTTAGAAGCCAGCGAGCGGGCGCACCATACTGCCGCTGGGGTTGCCAGTCGCTTTAATCCCACCTGGCGAGAGTGGGAACTCATGACGCAGAGGACGGCAGATCGGACGCAGCCCGTCTTACCGCCTGCGCCACGAGCGCGACTACCGCCTGCGCCACGAGCGCGACAACCCTGAAATCATGAGAAAATTGTTACATCCCCCCTCTTCATAGACACATTGGAAAAAACCGGCGCTGTCTATGCGTCGCGGGTCGCACTTTGCGTAACAATTTATTTATATGTCTATGTAACAATTTTCTCAGGATTTCATGGTATAGGTAACTATGTACACCCAAAAATACTATAGGTAAAGATTCTTGGTTCAAAACAAATCTTATTGGCTGACGTTACTAGTCAATGTGTCCTTGGTTTGAAATGATGTGACAATGAGTTTTGGTTGCCTTTTGTCATTCCTGGCATATCGTTATTCATTCATATCGTATTATTTTATTACATATGCCGTATTGCCCCGCCCTCGTCATTGAATATGGCAGGTCTTATTACATTTTCTGTGGGTTGTAGTACGTTAAATACAAATGGCTGGGTTATTATGACTCTTTCACATTTGAGACATGCGCTGGCCATACGCTCGGCGTGTCCACGGCTCCTGGTATGCTACAGAATGAATCAGAATGTACAACCGGGTGTACGCCCAAGCGCATTTCACTCCAATCTCCAATGTGAATGAGCCTTTTTTATTTGAAGAATAATATCCGGGGTGGATCGACGCAAACAAATCAATATTCTTCTTGCGCCTCAGCGGAATCGGTTGCAAGTTCTTCATAGTCTTTCTCCAAAGCCGCCAGATCTTCCCTGGCTTCTGGAAATTCTCCTTCTTCCATGCCTAAAAAGGCAGGCAGACTGTTGCTGCTGCGCTGCATCTTTACCTACGGTATGCTGGATTTCTGGCTTACCTTCGCTGACGTACCAATGAACGAAGGCTCGTTTGGCGTACATGAGATCGAATTTGTAATCGATGCGTGCCCATGCGTCTGCGATGGCCGTGGTGTTGAATAGGGCGCAGAGGGCTCGACGCACAGGCGCCAGTCCACTGCCAGCGATGGCAGTTGGTGGCTGACAGTTGATGCCGACTTTGAAGCCAGTCGGCGACCAATCCACGAAGTTGACACCTCGCTTCGACTTCACATACTGAATCGCCGCGTTCACCTCTCGAGCGACCACGTCACCCCGATACAACAGACAGATAGCCATGAATTTGCCAGCGAGCAAGTTGCATTTTACCTGTAAATACTAGTCGAAGCAGTGATGGAGATCCCGCATGTTATGTATTTAGGTGTTTAGGTGTCCAAAACCCATACCCAGTACGTCGAACGAACGAACAGATAGATGAATCTTTTTCTAATACCAGTTGATTGTGAGGCTCGAAGCAGTGGTCGGTGATATCTCTGACTGTGTTCGCCTCATGATAAGCTTTCTCCTCGGATACGACAGGGGCGTATGAGACCAATGGGAAATGGATACGAGGGTATGGCACGAGATTCGTTTGAAATTCCGTTAAATCTACATTGATAGAACCGCTGAACCTCAGAGAGGCGGTGATGGAAGAGATGACCTTTAAAAAGCAAGCAATGCGCATGCAGGATGCCTTAGTCTTCCATTACGCGTTCCTGGCATACCAGCTTGAATTACTTGAGCAATGATTTGGTTGAGATGAAAATAGCTTGGCCGTTCCACTTTGAGGTTAGCTTTGCAGATGTCGTAGATCGCTTCGTTATCAACGATGAAGGAGCAGTCGGCGTGCTCCAGAGTTGTATGAGCTGCCAGCACGGCATTATAAGGCTCTACCACGGCAGTCGAGACCTAAATGAGATTGACGCATTGCATTACTGCCTGCCATCCTACGCAACACATAACAATAATAAGTAATACATACAGTACATATGTGATCAAAGGTTTCAAGATGCACCTGAGGTGCTGGATAAATGGCGAACTGCAATTTCGACTTTTTGCCGAATTCAACTGACAGCTTTTCCATGAGCAAGCTGGCAAACCCACTGCCAGTTCCGCCACCAAAACTGTGAAATACCAGAAAACCCTGCAGTCCGTCACATCTTTCCGCCTGAAAATTAGAACCGACAGTACGTACCTCTGCAAGAAACAGAACAAGCAGTTTACCACAACCACTACCATTTTTCGACTCCGTTGCATGACTTTCTCGATCAGTTCTTTTCCAATGGTGTAGTGGCCACGGGCGAAATTATTGGCAGCGTCTTCTTTACCGGATATCATTTGTCCTGGGTTGAAGAGTCTCCCAATGGAAGTTGACTTGATGGCGTCTGAAAATAACCGGCCTTCAGGTTTCAGCTACAATGTGGAGCGTTTGCGTGCGTACATGTACATTTTACATAACAACTGTTGTATGACTGTTGTGGAAGTTGGAAGGCACGAATTAGTGCCGCACAAATGACACATTGGTGTTTGGTCTATGGTCTGCTACCAATGACGCTGGGTTCCAAATCCACGAACACTGATCGAGGCACATATCGGCCAGTATTGGCCTCTTCAAAAAATGTTTCGAAAGCATCATCCGGTGCATGATTTCCGTTTCCGCCAACGGTGGAATTCCAAGTACCATCGGATTCAATGTGATGCTCAGCGCAGTACAGGTTCCAACAACATTCCCCAATTTGACAGCCGGCCTGACCAACGTGAATTGAGATACATTCACGCTAGAAAATGAAATATCGACGTACAATTAAAATCTTGACACTTTGAGCTGAAACAAGAAAAGATAATTTTCCAGATGTGCCAGGAAATCAACCTACTTTGACGCTGGAGACGGCATGGGCTTGAGCTCGTGGTCTTGCGCTTGCTGTACCGGGATTGTTCCCTCTAGCAGAGATCGACATTGCTTCAGAGCTACGAAAAGCATGAAATAGCGTTGTGATTCAGTTGGATGGTCGGTCGGCTGGCACGCACGCGCTATGTTCTATGTTAGCAGCTCTTATAAAAGTACGGCTCAACCAACAAACATGACGAGGATGATATTGGTTTCGGTTTCAAGCGCGGGAAGAAGCATGAGTTTCAGCAGACAGCTATGTACAATATAGCGCCTTGATGCATGGAAGGAAGGAGCAAACGCAGAGCTGGCCGACGAATGAGACAGAGGCACAAAGGGGAAGGCGAGACAGAGAACGTGACTGACGCGTATCTGACTTGAAGCTATATCTGCCTTTTCCTTCATTACGAGTCGATCTCCGCAGGCGGGCATTCACAGCGAAAAGCAAGTACATAGCGCCGCCTAGAAGATACAACTCCCCAGAAGTTCGAGCTAAGCTTGGAGCTAAAGCTAGACGACGCGAGCCAATCAGATTGAGCTGAAAAGAAAGGAGGGCGAGCGGGGGATTTAGCGAGAAATAAGCCTCGGTTTGCTTCGGTCTGTGTCGCTATATTCTACAAGTCAATGTTTCAGAAATATTGACATGTGATAATAGCCAAAATTGCCCGCGCTTGTCTGACTGTATGCGACTGCATATGACGCACGTGTTGCAATTTTTGTCTATTTTGTTAGGATATTTTCTCTTATGCTGCATCTGGTGTCGCGTGTCATAGGAGTCCTTGTCGTGAGCCATAGGAGTACGTGCGAAATTCTTGATTCTTGTTAGCTTGTTGTTGCCGTGTTGTTTGCAAATTTGCATGCATATGCATGTAGCCTGACTAAGGAACATCTGGAATTTGCTGCTATTTTTTTTATTTTCCTGTTTCAGGCCTTTCAGCAGAGTATAAGCGCGTATGTCTTTGTCGAAAGTGGGGCGAGATGTACGAAGTAGTATGTACTACCAGGTACTACCAAAACCCAAAATGTATGCTGCGAACTGTGTGTGTGTGATGAGTTCTTCACTTTTTATTATGTATGTACACTGCGCGCGATATCCTACATACATATTTACATATTATTGTTTACTTGCGAAATTGTTTGGTGGCGCATTACGCGCGTGAGTGCAGTCTCTTCGCTCTTGTGCGACGCTTTCTTTTTCTTCCGACTTTTCGTGCATGTGCCATGCGCCAATGCGATAGAGTACACGCGAGTGCAGTAATGTAGGTCTCTGGTGTAACGTCTCGTCCATGTTCGATCTTTGTGTGATGGATGGTGCAGTGTTCGAGAATAATATCACACAGTTCCAGGCACGTGAGTCTGGGCAAAGTTGGGCGCTGTAACGTATTCGTAATGTGCAAAGACGAGACGGCCTTTTCCTGCGATTTCCTTCTTCACCGAAATATAAAATTTATGTACGACAAGCGCTTGGACTCTCTGTTTCTTTATATTCTCTAAGCATTACTTTAGTGTTCGAATTTGAAGGTTTTATTTATTATCATGATTGAAGCTGCAGCAGCTTTGAATATTTCTATCTACATCTGTGTGATGGGTTACTTTTGCTCCTCTGTCTTTGTCCAGCTCTACATGTGGTTTGTGGATGAATTTCTCTTAGAACATTTCGACTAAATTTCAGTCAGGTATGTACACGGTGGGTTAGGTATTTTATTTTGTTGGTGGAATGTTGGTATGCATGCGATGGAAACAAATGTCTCAGCCGTGGCTATAAAGCAATTCCCATAATTTGACATATGTTTGACCATGTTGGCATTTCTCCGTTCTTTCATTGCTATCATATCGGCCAGTTGTTGACTTTGCATTCGGAAAATTGGTGCCCGAAAAAATGAGAAGCACGCGTGGAATTTGCGAATTTTCGCGCCCCCTATCCTACTATTCATCTAACCGGCACAGTGCACTACATATTGCATACCTGGATTATGTTTCACCTTTGCTGAATTGGCGAGCATTTGCAGCAACCTGGCTCACTAACTGAAATTTGTCGCGCTCGTGGCGCAGGCGGTAGACGGGCTACGTCCGATCTGCCGTCCTCCTGCATCATGAGTTCCCACTCTCGCCCAGCAAGTGCGCCACACACGTTCCTGAGTAAACTCACGGTAAATACACGGTGAGTATGGACTTGGGGATTTGTTCTTTGCATATAGGCGATGAGCATTTTCACTTGCTCCCACGTGCAAACTGTTTTTGCGGATGGTGTGTGTGTTTCAGATGGACGAATGTCTGCCATGCTCTGGAGGCGGCTAATGAATGGGAAAGCCGGACGTTTTGCCACTGTAATACTGCACAGTTCATCGAAGTAGCTCAACTTAGCTTGCACATCAATCGTACTCCATAACTCGTCAAACTTCCACCGGCCAGTTGAACGAAACGCCAACGCTTCCCAGCGTGAACGTTACTCGCTTCAATAGTACAACCACCCACTGGCTGTTCATCTGTGCATTATGAATTGTCAACTGCGAGCCAAGCATATCGAAGCAGCGGACAGCTTCACCAACATGTTTACCGGCGGCATACAGTGCTTTTGCTGCACAACGCTCTGACTGTACCTGCTGGCTGTGCCAACAACCCGTTCGGTCTGGTTTCAATTCGAAAGACTTCCCGAAGTCAGATTTTGCAGCTATAAAAGTAGCTATTTGCATTGCTTGTGAACTGAACACTCAGCGACAATTCCTCATTGTTCTGTGCCCTGTCTACTGAGCGACCTCATATGTCACCAACCAAGCGAACTTGTGACAGCGTCAGTGTCAGCTTGAACGTGCAGCAAGAGAAGCTGAGCCAGTGGTATGTACGTACTGTACATGCGTGTTGTGTAGGCCTACATACAGCATAGGTTTTGTTGGATTTGATGTGCCAGTTATCGAATAGCTGCAGGGTTTATTGTTGAAAGTGTTTTCATGATCTACCTATGCTATTGTATTGTCGCTATTAGTTTAGTGGCCGAACGATGGAGTCTAACACGCGTGATGACGAGACGAATGTAGCAGTGGGAGTGGCGGAAGAGCCAATCTGCAATTCAGTTGGTGCCTCACAAGCTCTTGCTGTGGACAGCAGCTGCGCGGGTGGCAGTCGAAAGAGAAAGGGTCAACCGCCGATGAAATGGAAGAAAAAGCTAGAGCTGGAAGCTGCCAAAGATTTCGGTACTGCCGTAACTGGCCATCAGCATCAGCACTTAGCGCCTCCAGTAGCATCGAGTAGTACTGAGGACTGCGGACCTTCAACTGCTACTGGCGATGGAGAGGGAGGAAGGGCGCTAGATTTGTCACAGAAGGCGACGAAGAGGCCCTTGCAGTTGCCACCTCGCAAGGCGATCTCCTCACTGCTGATGCACAGCGACAGCGACACCACATCAGCGCCAATGGCACTCAACGGGTATCCGGATCTGCTGAACGAAAAAAGAGCATCTGTGATTTGTGCCAAAGGTAAAGTATGTAGCGGTACGTAGATAGATAGCCTCAGGACTTCATATTTTTGATAGCCACTGGTGCTGTCTACAAACCAACGGGGATTTGTCGTGTGCTCTGAGTGAATTTTTTTAGTTTGGGGTAAGGGACAGGCTCATACCCAATATAAATTCCGCCAGTCTTCTGTAGCCTATATATGAACGATTCCACGAGAAAATCGGACAAAGCCGCACACATGGACCCCCTCAGAACGGGACCGGGCATAGCTCATATGAAAGCCCGTAAAAAGTTGACCAAAATACAAAAATTCCGAAGAAAATTGGTTAACCCCTCGCCGAGATACAGCAGCCTGAAGTTTAGCCAAACTGCCAGTGCTTAAAATTTATGGAATTTCGACCCCTGGACCAAAGAATGGCCATATCTACGGCTACATAGCTGATATCGGCGAGCTCTTTTTTTTGTTCGAATCCGCATTCTTTAGCGAAGGTAACCCATATTTAACTTACGGTTTAACCCCTACCGTTGCTGAAATACTAGCAAAAACGCGATGGCAAATTTTTGACAATTTCCCAAATCTTCAACCATTCGTTTCTCGAAGCCGCAACAACGGCCAAAGGCGGCACCTACCACGTTAGAATCGCCTTTTCTTCCTCTTTCTAATGAGGTAGGTCCCGTCCATTCCCTGCCATGCGGCGCTGAAATACAGGGTGTTTCTTATATATGAGTGAAAATTTGGCATTACCTACAGTGACCAGAACAAATTACATTTTTTTCACATCTACGTTGTGTAGTTTTTGACGCTGAATCGAATGAGCCAACTCCCATCGCTCTAGACCCATCCGTTAAGGAGTTATGGGTGTGAATATGTGAAAAAATTGCGATTTTATACACTGGAAAGTAATTTTTCTCTCCTTAAGGCATACCCAGACATATGATATATCATTCGATTCGCCTTGAGAAGTTCTATCGATTGGTTGCTATTTCATTATGTTCAGACCCAATTCACATCATAAAAAATGCAAAAAACCGACTTTTGGTACTTGGAAATGGGTATGTTTTGCTCATAAGTTCCCATGGGTAGGGTTAGGTGGATAAATTTTTTTGCCATTGCATACCACCTGAAACGTGCTCTCAGATAAGGTATGCATCAATCGAATAAGCTCCCTCTTCTATATGTCAGACTGCAAAACTTCACCGACACCTACAAAAACATGCAATTTTATTCTGTTTGGAAGGGTTAATTCCCATTGTACAGCAAAATAAACCACATTTTGAAATTTAGCATCAAATTTTGCATATAGGAGCATATTTTCCCTTCATATGCCCTGATTTGAATGGGAATTAACCCATCCAAACAGAATAAAATTGCATGTTTTTGTAGGTGTCAGTGCAGTTTTGCAGTGTGACATATAGAAGAGGGTGCTTATTCGATTGATGCATACATTATCTGACAGCACTTTTCAGGTGGTATCCAATGGCAAAAAAAATTTATCCACCTAACCCTACCCATGGGAACTTATGAGCAAAACATACCCATTTCCAAGTACCAAGAGTCGGTTTTTTGCATTTTTTTACGATGTGAATTGGGTCTGAACATAATGAAATAGCAACCAATCGATAGAACTTCTCAAGGCGAATCGAATGATATATCATATGTCTGGGTATGCCTTAAGGAGAGAAAAATTACTTTCCAGTGTATAAAATCGCAATTTTTCCACATATTCACACCCATAACTCCTTAACGGATGGGTCTAGAGCGATGGGAGTTGGCTCATTCGATTCATCGTCAAAAACTACACAACGTAGATGTGAAAAAATTTAATCTATTCTGGTCACTGAGGGTAATCATGCCTATTTTCACTTCATATATAAGAAACACCCTGTATTTCAGCGCCGCATGGCAGGGAATGGACGGGACCTACCTCATTAGAAAGAGGAAGAAAAGACGATTCTAACGTGGTAGGTGCCGCCTTTGACCGTTGTTGCGGCTTCGAGAAACGAATGGTTGAAGATTTGGGCAATTGTCAAAAATTTGTCATCGCGTTTTTGCTAGTATTTCAGCAACGGCAGGGGTTAAACCGTAAGTTAAATATGGGTTACCTTCGCTAAAGAATGCGGATTCGAACAAAAAAAGAGCTCGCCGATATCAGCTATGTAGCCGTAGATATGGCCATTCTTTGGTCCAGGGGTCGAAATTCCATAAATTTTAAAGGGGCCCAGACATAAATACCCTTGTCTTTTCGTATATGAAAAAGTACCCCCAAAATGCGAGTCTAACAACAAAATAACAGCACATATCGTAAAAATAGTGAAAACTACGGTGTGTCGCTTAACTATTGAAAATAAAAACCAGGTACAATTTCAAATAAATTCCCGTCTTTTTCAAACACAGCCGTGCAGCGTGCGGCATCAGCCATCAGCATAGCCTTTTCGGGGCTATTCCCTATTTACGTACGTACTTATACTGATGGCTGATGTCACACGCACATTGGCTGTATTTTGAAAAAGGCGGGAATTTGAAAATGTTCCTGGTTCTTTCTTGATTTCTATAATGAAGCATCATACCATAGTTTTCACTATTTTTACGATATAATCGTGCTGTTATTTTGATGTTAGACGTATTTGGGGCCAGGCTCATATTTTTGGGGTACTTTATCAAAAACGAAAAGACAAGGGTATTTATGTCTGGGCCCCTTTAAGCACTGGCAGTTTGGCTAAACTTCAGGCTGCTGTATCTCGGCGAGGGGTTAACCAATTTTCGTCGGAATTTTTGTATTTAGGTCAGCTTTTTACGGGCTTTCATATGAGCTATTTCCGGTCCCGATCTGAGGGGGTCCATGTGTGCGGCTTCTATAGAGCACTGTCTGATTTTCTCGTGGAATCGTTCATATATTACATTTTTTTGGTATTGTAGTGGGGAGTTTTAATGTTTTTGTTTAGAAAAAGGAGGGCGATTATGGTGCCTTTTTTTAATAGATGGTAAGGAAGATACGACTGGTGGCCGTGGTTTGAAGGCGAAGGAGCCGGATGTGCAAGAGCACTTCCGAAAATCGCTCTCCACACAGAAAGTTGTAGGTGGATCGGCTGAAGGTACGAAAGTGTGAAGTCTGTGAACAAGCACACTTCTATTTTAGTTCTACCGTACCTGTGTGGTGTATGTACGTCATTTACACCTTAAAGGCAAGGGATCCCCTAACACCAACCTTCGAATTTAAAGTTCAAACCAATTTTATCAAACTATATTTTTACCGAGTCTTTTTGCAAAAAACCGCTTTTCAAAATTCCTATCTGTTCACACGAGTTATGCGACGATAAAAGTCGACAAATTTTAGTATTGAAGCGGTCCTCGGGAACCGCTACAGTAGTAGGTACACTACCGTAGTGGTTCCCAAATCCGTCTTCAGTACTGAACTTGACTGAACTTTGCACACCGACAACTCGTGAACGGATAGGAATTTTTCTGCAAATGACTCGGTTAAAAATATATTTTATGATAAAATTGGTTTGAACTTTAAATTCGAAAGTCGGTGTTAGGGAGCCCCTTGCTTTTAAATAAATATAAATGGACAGTTGGATATTGTTTCAGTGGATGAGCACTTTGCACGAGCTCTTGGCACGGACTGGTACAAGATGAAGCATCATAAGGCCTAGTAGTAAGTAGGCCTAGTTGCTAAATTTGACTGTTTTGAAGCTAGCTCTTGCGGCCGATTTCTCATTTCACTTCACCTTTATGGCACAATAATACTAATAGTACACTGTAATTCATGTTCTTGCTGATGTTATCGTGGCAATTGGCAATGGAGAAAGTTTCGTAGTATTTATTGTACGACGCTACTGCTAATCGCAACG
Organism: Epsilonema sp. ZAB3_2; assembly: GCA_030247985.1. Classification (NCBI taxonomy): domain Eukaryota; kingdom Metazoa; phylum Nematoda; class Chromadorea; order Desmodorida; family Epsilonematidae; genus Epsilonema; species Epsilonema sp. ZAB3_2. The sequence continues at coordinate 50,895 of JASAMW010005363.1, forward strand.
TACACAACTATTTGCGATTATTATGGAATCATGAAGCATGTAAGCGGACAAGCAGAAGAGATATCGCATCCGTTTGAGTCTGAGCTATAATAGTGTGCAAAAACCTGTCGAAGTGACTGTACATGCATAATGCATATACAATCATACAGTACATGTACGTGCTAGATATACATATAAGCTTATGCTATGCACACAACTTTAAAGACAGGATCACATCACACATATTGTACAAATGATATCACAATATAAGGGAAACGAGCATGGCATGGATGATTGCATCAAGTAACGGTGAACCTTATTTACAAAGAAATGAACACTGTCGTCCTTCCCTGCTAACAAACCTTGCTGCAACTGTTACTAAAGCGACATACTGCAAGCACTGTTTGGGAGCGTGTACAAATTACGTCAGGTGGTAGGGGAGGGGGGGACCCCCCCCCTCCCCCAGGCCCAGCCTCTGACGTCAGTCTGACGGTGGGGGGGGGGGGGGGGGGGGTGGGGGGGGGTCGGCGCTCAGATCAATATTCTGACGCTGACGGGAATTACGTACGTACATACATACACTGTACATTACAGTACGTATCTATTACTGTACATAAATACTACATTACTTAGTACATACACAACGTGCTGTATATTATACCATACATGCGTGCATGCATGCATGTATTATGCATGCTATTCATACATACGTCGTATACGCAAGTACTACTACTACTGGTGTCACCACCTCTGACGCTGACGGTGGGGGGGGGGGGGGGGACGGCCTTTGGGCCAATTCTGACGCTATTCTGACGGTCGGGGGGGAGGGGGGGGGGGTACCCATCCATTTCGGCTGAAAACCACCTGACGTAATTTGTACACGCTCCCTTTCTCCTTGCTTATATACAGTATGTACAAAAAACACGTAGGCTACGTTGTTACCGGTGTATATTCTCCCAAATGTAATACCCACCTATTATTGGCCATTTAAAATTTGTCCTGGTATCCCCTGGTGTGTAGGCGCCATGTACTGTAGGGTACCTGAACCTACATACCTATTCAACCTGGTCATAAGCTAGCTAATAACTACTCCCAACACCTACTTAGCTACTAGAATAACCCTTTTGACCTCAATTATGCCCTAAAATGCATGCTGTTGACCACTAAAACATGCATTTGCGCACCTCTAAACATAAATTTTATCCAATGTACCTATGTATGAATAACCCCCTATCAGATCTCCAATTTCTGTGTAACCCCGAGTTTATACACCGGTAGATACGGATGTACACGATGTGACGCATCTACTAGTATCTAAAGTCAGTCCAGTCCATAACACGACCAAATATTACAAACAAACGCATCTCTGTGGGACATAAGAGCATGCAATGGTGTCTTAAAACACCCAACACGCGGTCGCTACGTGAGTAGGACAAACAATCACGAACAGCGGATGTCATAAATCACATTTAGCGTGCAACAAAAGGGCACCGTAACACTGCTCGAAACAGCCAGAGAATAAAAAATGCTAATTATACAAGGGTACTATGGGGTAAAGTCGGACACTAAGCTTTTTGCAACGTGGCTGAGTAAGTTGGGCTGGCTACTACACTGGTTTGGGTTCCCTTTTTTCTATTTACGATTTAGCTGGTTCATCACGTAAAGCAATAGTAAGAAATAAAAAGCTTATCGTCAGACCTTATCCTCTGTCCGAATTTCCCCCATGCTACCCTATGCACTGGTGCTCATCCATCAGTAAAAAGTAGTTAATACTGGCACAGACCACTTATTTGTTCATTCCTACAAGTGGTAAAAACAAGTCCTCTGCTTAAGATGGACGTTTTGTAATCGATATATTGGTTTTTTTAAATTTGTGATTGATTTATCTTTTTTGTTGTGTTTTTGTGGCTGCAAGTGGATAGTGGATTTTAAGAACTGTGATGTTGTATGAAGTTTGGTTGATTCAACTGTTCTGCTTTTTCGGTTGAGACCGAAAAAGCTGGTGTCTCACAGAGTGGTTTAACATAGAGTGTAAATAAATATTCAATTATGTGTTGTTCATTATTTTGATGATAGTTTAGTGTTTCCATTCAAGCGAATTACGTTTGACACAATAGTCCACCTGAATCTGTTGAAGATGTGGGGGGGGGATGTGAGAGTGGAATGAGTAGGAAGGAGTTGAGTAAGCTGGTTGGGAAAGTTTTTGGGACAATATTGAGAATCCATTTTATGTTGAAGTGCTGGAGTGGGATGTGAGCTCTGGCTTTGATAGCAGATGGACAACTTATATAGAAGAACAGTGATAAAACCACCAATAGCCATTCCTATTGTGTACTCCCATTACATTACTGTCTCATTATTGTGATTACCCACCTCTAATAGCCACAGCCAGCACGCCAGCACCCCGCCAGTTGCAAATTATTGTGTACTCCCATTACGTACATTACTGTCTCATTATAGTGATTACCCACCTCTAATAGCCACAGCCAGCACGCCAGCTTCGGCCAGCTATGCTGGCCTCGCTGGCTTTGCTGGCAAACTATACTCACCTCTATTTTAAAACGCGATGTCTGGAAGGATTCAGTATTGCTGTACAGTACCGTGGACAGGGGGGTAATTTTCAGTTTTCTGCTGATGACGTGAGCTGATAGCCCAACTGAGTTTAGGTATTTTTACAAAAAGACAGGGTCGAAAATTCGCACCCAGTCCTGAGATATAAGGCCTCAAAGTTGACCACAATTTGACCCTGATTTTTCATACCATCATACTCATCAATTGAGAATCCATACCTCTAATAGCCAGCACACCAGCTCGGCCAGCTACGCTGGCCTCGCTGGCTTTGCTGGCAAACTATACCCACCTCTATTAAAACGCGATGTCTGGAAGGATTCAGTATTGCTGTACAGTACCGTGGACAGGGGGGTAATTTTCAGTTTTCTGCTGATGACGTGAGCTGATAGCCCAACTGATTTTAGGTATTTTACAAAAAGACAGGGTCAAAAATTCGCATCCAGTCCTGAGATATAACCCATTAGGTCACGCGTGGGACAAATAAGTCCCAGGCTAAATTCATGTGCTTTTTTTGGTTGCGGATCAAGTAGGATGTGTCGCCGTGTCGGTTACTGGAGGCCTGTTCAGTTACTTGCCAAATTCGCTACTTGAAACACGGAAAAATGTAAATTCACGTCAGATCAAGTTGCCGACAACATGGTTTACGAGTCCGTTACATTTTTTTTGCCTACTTGACTCGCGAGGGTTGGAGTGCTTGTACGGTCTTCATGATCGGCTTTTACATGGTTTGGCAAAAAAATTTTACATGGTCGAAGTGTCCATTACTTGCAAAATTTACATGGTCCGTGAAATTCTCAAACCAAGTAAGCGACGGATCATGTAACGGACGCTTAGACCATGTTGTAATACAGGTAATTCTTATTATTTTAGGGTTTTTGGCTAAATCATGCTGCAATATGCAGTCATCTCTTCCGTCTGATCCATCTGTTCAGGCGCTGTTTCATGTATCAGAACATGTGCTCAATGAGGCAAAACATGCTGCTGTCACCAATACCCATTGTTTGACTATTGCATATCTGTTGGGATACATGGTTTGCACGTATGAGTTGTTGCAAGTATGTTGTTGCAAGTAAAGTTGTTGAATCATGTAGTGTGACTGTTAATGGGATACCCTGTTCCAAGCAGGACTCCATATCCTATATCAAAGAAAACTGTGAGAGAATTAACGCGTATTAAAACATGGTTCACACGTCCAATACATGGTTTGTCGCTTACATGGTCAGCAAAACATGTAACGGCAGCTGAACCATGTAAAATCGGGAGATTCAAAAAACCCCGACCATGTAGCGACTGTGCAAGTACATGGTCCAAAAATAAAACCTCCAAGTAATGACCTCCAAATCTTACTTGATCCACGACCAAAAAAAGCACATGAAATCGCGAGTACCGCAACATGATCCGAGCGAAAAAAATGGATCAAGTAGGAAATGGGTCAAGTATGCGACACGGCGTGTCCATGGTCGAGTTTTTGAAAATTTTCGAAATGGGTCAAGTAGGATGTTTCTCCAAGGCTCGTGAGTCAAGTAGCGAATTTACATGGTCCACCGTGGGACCTAATGGGATGAGGCCTCAAAGTTGACCACAATTTGACCCTGATTTTTCACCCTAAAATTAGGGTAAATAGCCCCACAGTAGGGCTTTAGGGCTATAAATTTGCACACAAATAGGCCCTATGGTACACATAATGGTGGTACACATAATGGTGGCACATGTAACGATGAAAGAGAATATTGATTCTCGAAAATTAGTTCGATGAATCTTTGCTTCTTATTTCCACACTGAATCGAACCCCATCCCATTATTTACAGATTACCGTATTTACTGTACATAGCCTCCTACCATGCATAAACCCAAATTTTCAAAAGACACACGAAATGATCTATAAATAGGCCAAATATAAGCATACCTCCATATGTACTGTAGAGTGGTGGTATACATAATGATGGTACACATAATGGTGGTACACATAATGGTGGCACATAACGGTGGTACACATAATGAAGAAGCATTTGTACTGAAGAAGCATAATGGTGGCACATAATGGTGGCACATAACGGTGGTACACATAATGAAAGAAGCATTTGTACTGAAGAAGCATTTGTAGTGATGCAGCCCATAGACCACACAGCTCCCTGCGCTCTCAGTACTGAAATAGATTTCCATGCGCAACCGACACAGATGCTGCCTGCGTACATGCGCGCGTGTACAAATCGCTCCGCCCACTCCACTCTCACTGGCCGATAGTGGACTGCGCTGATTGGCTGCGGCTGCTATAAGAGGGCATTTTTGGTAATTCTTGACTTAGGCCTGAATGGCAGAATCGATAAATCAAATGTGTTGCGATCTAAAGGTTCCGAGTTCAAAACTACCCTGGTACAAGAATTTTATAAATTCAAAAATTATACTTATACACACAAAACATACACCCTGTACAAAAGATAGGCGACCTAAGTATGTTATTAAGAGGGAAAGCAAGCCTACATATGTACGTATACAGAGAAAATATTTCCTTTACAAAAGATAGCCGGTTCTAAGTACGTTGTTAAGGAAAGTCAAAAGTGGGACATTCGTATCCTGCAATGATGAGGGTATTCTCCAGCACTGCGCCTATCAACCCACGTTGAACGAAGCCATCCCTTCTGTCTCACGGCTTATGCCGTGAGACAAAAACAGAGACACGGCACGGATTACCGCACAGCTTATCAGCTTATATACAATTCGTACCAAATGCAAGTTGTGTGTTGGAGCATCAAGATAGGACTCCGCTTTCTTTGAGTTTCTCTGTCAGAACTTTGTATACTTCCAACTGCTCCTGCGGAGTAAGCAGAAGAATCAGCGACACCAGTTTCATGGGATTCAGCGTCCTAAAGATGGTATCCATATGGATGTCAGAATCTATCCATATGTGTGTCTCGACATATGAACGAACGTTATAAAAAAACACATGCATGCACCCTCCCGTGGCATTATGCACATGCCACATAGTCCGCCACAAGTGGAGCAAATTTCGCGTGGTATGCATGGCCGCTTCCTTCCATTTCACGCCAAAACTCATTCCTCGACATCAGAAATATCCGCGTGGACAGACTACAATATATATGTGCTTGCGTACGTACTCTACCTGATGAATGTGGAGCTGTAGACGTAGACGAAGGAGCCCATGAGTAGCTGACAGTCGAAGCGGTCCATCAGTCCTCCGTGGCCGGGAATGACGGCGCCGAAGTCTTTGATCTTGAAGGCGCGCTTGAAGCCGCTGGCGAAGAAGCCGCCGAAGGGCCCCACCAGACTGGCGAAGATGGCCATCACGAACACGTGTATGATGAAAGGGCGCAGGGTGAGGGTGGGCGGTTTGCGGAGGAGACGCAGGAGGAGGGCGAGCGGAGGCGGCGCGCGGTACTCGCGAGCCACGAAGGCCGCCGGCTCCACGGCGCAGTCCGCAGCGAAGCCGTCCGCCGCCGTCGCCGCCTCAGAGTACTCCACCGGACACGTGAAGTACTTGTACTGAGCTAAGTAGCTGGCCAGCTGAAACTAACGCTTGCTTCAGTACACTAGGCTACAATACAGCTCAAAGCGAAAATAAGGAAATCCGTTCATTCAACTACAGGGTGTCTCACGTAGATCTCCCTAACGATCCAGCCTTATAACTTCCGTACTACAGCAGATATCAAGCTCAAATTTTGTCCCCAGAAACCCAAGAATATGCCATACTTTGTGGCAAAATTTGAGCCAGATAGGCCCACGGCTAACGAAATTACAGGCGCTGAAATGTTGGACCCTGTTTTTATCATTTTCCGCACTGAGCATTGCTTTGACCTTAAAATCTTCTGCTCAACATGGTCAAGCAGCTCATCCAGCATGGCAATATGATGGAACAACAATGGCTGAATATAGACTGTACAATTAGGGGAGGACCGCCGGCGCACAGTATGGGGTGCCCCAACGCGGTCTTGTCCATATTTTGCAAAAATAATTGCCACGAGACGAGCGACTACTTACACGTACCCCTAGAGCGCGCGCTCCGCTTCGCTAAGCGCTTCGGACGCAGCGAAACGAAAGTACAGGCGCGTAACGAAGGAGCGTGCGCTCTAGAGGTACATGCCACTTTTTTGACAAAATATTCAAAAATATCTGCGGCAGATTCTCTTCAATATCTTGGCAAATTGGGTGATAGAGAAGAAGCGATGAAGATAAAAATGCCTTGGAAGCGCAAGAGAAAAGAGAAAAGACAGCAGTAAGTGTAAGATTCCCGATCGGTAATACCTGTCAGGAACTTTACGTTTCCCTGGCAACGCAGCAGTAGGAAGCACCTAAAACCAAGGACCTTTGATCCAAGTTGTGAGCTGGAATTCTTTCAAAGGAGCAAGAAGACTATGACAGTGGGCAAGAAGGAGCTGAACAAACGCCTCCAAAAGGTAAATGCTGTAACTCAAAGCATAATGTATTACCCCCTTCCTACAGGGTTTTTCCATAGACACTAAAATGGAAAATGGATGTTTTTCCATACATATTTTGTTAAAAAAAAATAACTTGCCATGACATGAGCACATAATTTCCTATGAGGCGACTACTTTTTGATGGCTACTTACCATTTTAGTGTCTATGGGTTTTCAGCCTCAACTACAATCACAAATGTTGTCATAAATTTTGTTCTTTGGAGGTGGCGGTATCGTATGGCAATGTCTGTGATTGGAGTTGTGGCTGGAAAACATGATAGTATGGATATGGACGAGTTGCGTTGTCACGATTGTTGGTAAAATTTTGACCCCCAATACTTAATTTTGACCCTTAATACTTTGACCCTTTGACCCCCCAAAACTGATCTGAAACAGCGGGGCCACCATACAACTGTGAATACCCAGTCTTAGTGCATGTGGCCAATAGTCTGGCCACTGAGAGTGTGCTACGGAACTCAAGTCATGTTGAATAAAATAGACAAATATGAACTTCTCTCCATGCTTCATGACTGTGCTCCTAGCTTGCTCCTAAAAGCACTGTAAGTGTGCAAACTGCAAAAGAGTTCCAGAGCCAGGGTGGGCATTTGCATCAGATGAGACAAATTGAACAATGATTTTTGCGTGGATATGGAAGCAATTTGATGCATTTTTGGTGCAGGTGCATTGTGCTGGACTCATCAAACCAACCGTCCTCTGGCCCATAGCATGGCATTGGGCTGCACTCCTGGAAAACATTGATTACCATCACAACAACAGTGGAGAAGAAAAGAGTCTTCATGAACCATGGATTCAGAAGGCCATATTTGAACTGGTTATTTGCCAGCTGCTGCAGGAATATGGCCTGCTGGAAGAAAGCTCTGTCATCAATCTGTGCTGTGGTAATGGGCACAATTTTACAGATAGACTGGCCTCAAAACTGTTCCAACTGCATGGCCAAAACAAGGCAATACTCTTGGCATCATATCGAAGATGAAAAGCGTGTGGAAAAGGGTCCTATTCCTATCATATGTTTAGAAGCTCAAAAGTTAGAAAAGATAGCTGTTACCTATTGAATGGGAACATATGATTAGTATTGTATTTCCAGTGTTCTTTGGCATTGTATGGATTCCATGTGACTGGTATGCATGTTCTTATGTTTTACAGTGAGTTGATATGTGTAGTTCATATGTTGATTGAAAACTGTCCACCCTGAATCAATTTTGCCACTATTATTAGGTATGTCCTGTCAGACCAGGTTGGGGCACCCATACTGTGCGCCGGCGGTCCTCCCCTAATTGTACAGTCTAAAGGCTGAACGTCCATCACAGTCCAGAATACAAAGGATTCAAAAATACAGGCGATTTACAGCCCACAACCGCCTTCAAGGGGCTGTCGAAGTCAATAGTGGCAGTACTGATTTCAAGAGGCTGAAAAACGTGGCCGCCAATTTGCAAGCTCGTAATTTCATCCCTACTTGACCTACCTGGCTCAAATTTTGTCACAAAATTTGGCATATTTTTGGGTTTCTTGGGACAAAGTTTCAGCTTGATACCTACTGTAACACGGAAGTTATAAGGCTGGACCATCAGGGAGATCTACGTGAGACACCCTGTATCTTCCGACTTGGGAACACCCGCAACCTAGTAGCCAAAGGCCTTTATTACTGGTACTCTTTCCCGGACCTAGACCGACAACAACTAGTTCTTCACTACGTACAGTACCAGTAGTCCGAAAATGATAGTGGAAAGGCCTCCTCCCAGGAATCCTTCCCAGGTTTTCTTTGGCGATAGAGCGATGAGTCGAGTACGACCGAAGAAAAATCCAAACATGTATGCCATGATGTCGTTGCATATGATCATAGAAACAGGTACGAGAAACCTATAATAAATAGGCTATGTTACAAACACAAACATAACGAACCAAACATAAAGCGATGTTTCGAGTTGCACCTGCTCTGTTTTGTTCGTACCATATGATTCCTTGGAACAAATTTGAAATGATTGCAAACGATTGAAGAACCACCAGTACTAATGTTACATGGGTCAAAGCAAACTAAAATAACACATAGTGTCGCGGTCTCATTAACCCTATTTTAATACACATGCATGCAATGCGCGTGCATACTGCGTTGCGTACATACTCACAACGGAGAATTGGCGCATGTAGTAGCCCTTCTCCAGTGACAAAACGAACAAGACGAAGCCGCCAATGTACATGACGTAGCTAATGAAGCGGTGATGAACAACAAGGAAATGCAAAAACTCCTGCAATACGAGCGCTTATTATGCACAAATAACATCAACAGCAGATGCGGCAGAAAATATGTTTGTATGAACTATTAAGACATGTAAGCACAAGAGAAGCAGCTTGAAAAATTGGGCAGCCAGTGCGTGAGTCGAACACGCAGCGCAGCACGGGATTACGCCCCTCTTAGCGCCTGACCCCATCTGACTGCACAGCTCAATTTCTCAAGCTCCCACTCTTGTACTTGGTCACTGGACTTGCACACGCTCTTTTGTTGGCACGCACGGACGTGTGGCACTGTTGTATGAACGTAGGTTATGCGCATGTGCACGATGCCAACGACGTATCCCGTCCTTACATCTTTTCTAAGTGCAATTCCGATGTAGTCGATGAGATATTCTCCGCAGATATAGTAATTGGAGCAAACAAGAAAGTACCAGGAGAGAGTACGAAACCACGGAAGATCATGCACTCTGTATACTGCATGACCAATCGATATCAACTCCCAGAAACAGCGAATCTGTATCGCCAATACCTGAAACAAGACCCATCAAGAACGTTGTAGTATGCATGAACACATGATACATGTATCTGGTGACCCGGTTTACCGATATAAAAGTATCAGCTTTATGCGTATTGTGTGGTCTGCATGACACGTACGCATCCATATTCTATGTTGCACACACGAGGAGTCATGCGCAAAAAATTGCAGCGAGAAAAACGGGTCGTACGTAATAAGAGTAGACGTCAAGCATTAGCGCTTTTCTCTTCATGTCATTGCTAGCTTGCGCAAAGACCAAAGTTGGTGACGTTCCCTCATTAGTAAAAATCAATGAGGGACGAAAAGGCACGCAGAGCAAAATGCCTGATTTCATCCGGAAAAGTAAGGCGGTTACTTTCTACCACGTACCACTTACCGTATTGTTGGGTGTATAGCCCCGGGTGCAATACAAAAGTTGAGAGGTCTGATGGGGGTTATCCACTGTACACTGGGGATATACATACATTGCGGGATATAGGACAAAATACAATGGGGGGGGGGGGGGGGGAATACACCCAAAAATACGGTATTGGAGCAGAGAAAAAGTGACAAGAGATGTTATGGTAAATAACGGATGAAGTCTAACAGCGTAAAACTTTTTTCCCATTTGTAATCTGGAGCGGCAAAACAACGAAGGAGTGAACGAGTTTGGGGTGAAAATGATTTTAGACCGTAAAATGACGCCGATATTTCATGCTATTTTTCCGGCGATGTTTACGCTCATATCTGCGTTCGCGTTGACGCCGGCGGTAACGCAGCGCAAAAGTTGGCGTTCAGCGTCCGTTGTGAACGAGGGATGAAGCTAACGTACATACGTACAACCGCGGCTATTATTGTTTTCCCCTTGTCTATTGATTGAGACATGTACGCATTCAGAGCGGGTGCGTGCGCTATACGTACATACATATGCATTTGTTTGCGCTTGTTGCGAGAATAATGAAATAGCGTTTTGCATTGCTCATTCCTGCAAAGTCAGTGGTCTTACAGTTGCCATCAGGAAAAGAGGGCCTTTGTAAATAAGCCAAAGAAACAGAACGATCATCGCATTTGTAAAAATGCCGCGAATAATCCAATTTCTCCACCTAAAAGGAACGCAGGATATGCACATAGCGCATTCTCTCATGGTCGTACATAGACCATGAGAGAATCGCTGCAAAAAGTGCATTGAATGCAATTTCGCTGGAGGATACCTTGACGAGAAACCAGACAGCATGGAGTCCAAAGCTGGTGTCGTATCGTCTGATGCTTGCGGTAGACTTTGCGATGAAGCCGCAATACTAAAACAAACACATACTATAAGCACCACGAAGCTTTCAAACGCACAAGTACGAACACGTACATACATAGTACGTAACATGCATGCGGTAGCAAGTAACAACGGTATGTATGTACATACCAAAGTATACGTACACATGTATGCATACCGTACGTACCACCGAAAAACTACCACATCTAACGCACGTAGCCTACACTACCTCTCTTCAGATAAAATCTCATCCTCGTCTTGATCTTGACCCGCTGCTTCTTCCTCTTCTTTCGAGGCAACCTGCTGACCTTCCGAGGGAATTTGACGATGTCTCAGTACGTGTTCAGTCATTATTGATTGCCTGTACCACGCGAGAACGCTGAATAAGCAAGCAAGCAAGCAGCACTTGTGAGAATCTACGATGTGGCCTGCGTCCCAGTCAAGAACAAAGAAAAAGCTGCAGAAAGCATCCTCTCTTCGTTTTCTCGGCTTCAAACTCCGGCACCTGCCTAGATCCACAACTCAGCAGTCAGCTCAGCTCAGCTCCGCTGATGCGGCACCTCCGTCCGATTCGACTTTCCACGTACCCCTAGAGCACCCCCTACTCTTCGCTTCGCGCCTCACGCTCCCGCTGCAAAATAAATACGGCAAAGCGAAGCGCGAGTTATAGGGGTACGTGTTTCTTCGTTTTCCTCCGCCATCTTTAGCGCTACGTTGTTTTACTTTTTCCAATACATAACTAAATAAGCACACAATGCAGCATATTGCGTCGCGATAATTCACCATAAGTACTGTTGTAGGTAAGGTGGATAAATAAGCCCTTGGATAGATCAGAAGAAGATAGCCCCACAGGCTCGGCTCTTGTAATTGATGAAACTCACGCTCTGGTGATACTGTGGGGGCTTGGATTTCAAGGGAACAAAAGCAGAATTTCTGATAAATCCTTTCAGTATTCTACCAAACTCTGAGTAGTTGATTCCGTAGCTCTCCGGTAGCCCATGAAGCTCGACGCTTATCTGACAAACTTCAGTCAGAATATCATCAAATATCTGAAAGTTGGACAAAATTTCATACTCGGCGCCCTCTATATCCATCGACAGGAAGTGCACCAGCCTTCTGTGCACATGTTCATCGAGGTAGGACTTCAGGGATGATGTCTGTATCATCTGCCATGTGAATTCATCCTCTTTTGAACTCGAAATGCTCATGTTTGCAGTTCCGGTAGTCTGCAAAAAAGGTGAAGCAAAAGGGGGGTTCAACAGTCGCTGGCTGCCAATGCGAAACAGGTGGCGCTGCGCTTTTCTCATATTTTATTACCAGTGCGATGGCACCTTTGAAGAATTCTCCTCCAACCTTCGAGTAGAATTTCGCAGTTGAATCATGGGGATCAGCTCCGAAAAATTTGCAATTGGGTTGCGATTCTTTCAGCTTGAGTTCTTGGAAAACGTCCTTACCGATGCGCAGTGACACATACACACATTCATCGTGGCCCTTGTTCTTCTTGTAGTTCAAGAAGAGCTTGTTGGATGCAGAAATGCCATAATCAAGAGCTGGTCCAGTCTGCGAGCAATGCACGAGTAACTCCCAAAACTTTGACCAAACAGCGTCATCCGCTATTCTACGAAGCTCAGAAATCAAGCACAATCTAATCTTCAGCAGAAAGCTGTAGTCCGAATAAGCCGCGCTCTCCCGTTCCAGCGACGACCTTGACCTTGTTCTTTCCAGATTGGAAACAGCTGGAGCAAGCAACCAGCGCCATAACTTCAAGCTCAGTAAATCCCGATTGTCGTACAGCTGCAGAGCAAAGTACACGCAAAAGACAACATAGGCACATACGAGAACCTGCCTTGCAAAGAATTTCATCATAACCTGTCTCGTAACAGACAATTTTCTACATCGTGCGTAAAACAATACAGCATCCACTAGCATTATGGCGGAAAATTATTCTCATGAGCACGAATCACTTCGAGCTTATAGAGAGTATCACCACAGAGAATAACACACATTCACGCCTGTACAAACAATTCCTTTTGTTCCACAAGTACAAAATAAATTCGTTCAAGCTCAGTAGGAAAGCAAGGTACGTAGAGGAGTCACTTGTCAGTTGTCACATCAAACTTTCATTACCGCAAACAGACTACATATAATAAACAAGTTCACCTGGGATTGAATAACGCTAGTAATTATTGAAGTACTTATTGTTCATTCAGGTACATTACATATGTATACACGCACCCATACGTAGTAAAAAAAATATGTAGCCTACATGCTGAACGTACAGCTACTACAATACAACCACCAATAAAAACGGAGATTACAGAATCATTCTGTTGCTCCTCATCTTGTAGTCTGCCATTGTTGATACCAAGTAGGCAACTAAAAGTTATTGTCATTGTGACGGCGGAGAAAAAGTAAATATCCAGCCCAATTGTGGAATTCAAGAGGCTTCCAAGAGGAAAAGGGTCATTTTTTGATAGTTGCTTCCTTCTCTTTGAGTTTCTTGAGTCGCTTCTCTCTCAGCTTGTTCTTGTTGCTGACATCCAGTGGCTTGATGGTCATCTCCTGACCTGGCACTCGCATGGAAGCCAAAGCTTTCTCCATCTCTTCCTGAAGCAATGCAATAATATGTGATCGAGGGGCATGCACCCAAGTTGTAACGCCCATGATCCCATACGTACAGTACATTAGGTAGGGGGTAGGAAAGAGTAGAGGTACCGTATTTTTGGGTGTATATCCCCCTGAGTATATCCCCCCAGTGTATAACCCCCATTGGCAAAACATAAATTTTGTCCTATGTATATCCCCCCTGGTGTATAACCCCCATGTACTGGAAGGTACCTAGCCTACCTTGTAAGCTGGTCATAAGCTAGCTATGGCTACTCCTACACCATGCTACCATGCCTATAAGCTTAGCTGAGCCTGTCTTGTACGTACTAGAATAACCCTGTTTTAACCACGATTATGCCCTAAAACACGTACTTTTGACCTCAAAAACATGCCTCTACACACGTCTCACAAACAAAAATTTTGTCCCATGTATATCCCCCCCCCCCCCCCCAGTGTATATCCCCCCAGTGTATAACCCCCATCAGACCTTTCGATTTTTGTATAGCCCCCAAAAATACGGTACTGTACCTGCATTTCCGGCCACTGTTCCCTCTCTTCGCTGAGAACGGCAGGTGTGCAGAGCGGAGTTTCGGGCACCTTGGCGTAATGCAAAATCCACGTGTGACTCATCATGTCATTTATGGTCATCCTCTGGGCCGGATCTGTCTTCAGTAAACCACGAATCAAGCTTTTCGCTGGAAATAAACGTGCTCACATACACAACTCGTAGTCATACGAGAGCAAAGCATAGCAGGATTTTCTCGTGCTCGCATCCATCTATGTGCGCGAAGTTCGACTGGGAGAAAGGGAGAAGAGGAAACTTTGTCTGGCAGTTGCTATTCTCAATGACACGAACTGACGAACACAGACAAACACAACATGTACGTACCAGCTTCGGAGACCTTGTCCCATTCCGGACTAGGAAACTTGTAGTTTCCAGTCCGAATCTTGTGCTTCATACCGGGAGACATGGGAAGGCCGTGGTAGCTGTAGAATGGCGGAAAACCACACAGTCTGCAAAGATAAACAGAAACAGCCTACTGATGTAAAATCCCAATAGCAATTTGGCATCCACATCGGCCCAGTCCGGATATCTTTGTCGAAAATTTTCCTTTCCAAAAAACTACCGTACATCACCCAGTTTACGTAAACCTAACTAAACTTATACACTACCTCTAACCTATAAAACCATGCTCTGCGAACGCTGTGAGCTATGCGATCAACGACTCAGAACAAACAGCAAAGTTAGTGTCACACTAAACTACACGTCCATCCAGAAACCACAGAGCAACTGTTAGGTATGTAGAAGGTGTAACAGCAACTGTCAATTAATTCAACCATCCACATGCGATGTCGATGAAGAGGTGCTGAGCATGGGTGAATAAGAAAGTCGGGGAGAGAAGAGTAAATTAGCCCCTCCCTGACTCTAGCTCATGTTCAACTTTGTCACAGTAGCGAAGAACCTGGCTTCTGTCACATAGGAAAGTGGGGGTGCGCACATAGGCTACATGAGTAAACATTCTCCCAATCAAAAGAAGTGGATCAATTTTGACTTCTTGCGTGTCGCAGAGTCAGATTAAATGCGAGCACGAGAAGGACAGACGGGCGACAATCTAGTTTTAATGCTTTTTTCACAATACCAAAAGTAGACCAGCTTCACCTACCAGCTTCGGAAACCTTGTCCCATTCTGGCGATGGAAAGGCATATTGTCCAGCTCTGATTCTATTCTTCATACCAGGAGACATCGGAAGGCCGTGAGCTGAGTAGAAAGGGGGAAAGCCGCACATCCTGCAAGCAGCACACGCCAATCAACACACCCCTTTCCTTTCACACACACACACACCTTCTTCATTCTTCAGCAGAGCAGGCGATAACAACACTCGAGCAGGCCATACCAACAAAGCCACAGCAGGAAACATGCAGAAGCACAAAGGGTGAAGGATGAGCTCAAAGCCGAGGAAAACGACAAGCATGCTAAAGGCTATACATACGTGTTAAACAGGGGAAGTATTGCCAGTATTGTATTATTGGCCTCCTACCCTAAAAGCATTAGGAAAATGAGAAGTAACAAACTGAAGCCACTCATACGGCAGTATAGTAAACGCAGAGCATTCTAAGTAATCGCCCTAGCTTCCTAAGAATACTATACGCTACCCGCACCATTCAACAAAGAAACACAACAAGAGGAGACTTTGTAAAGTACGCGAAGATTCTAGGGTATATTAGCGAACAGATATGCATGTGTACAAGGACACAAGAGCGAAGTCGAAAAGGAAGAAGAGGAAAAGTAACTGGATGACTTACAGTATGTACATGACGACGCCGATGGACCACATGTCGCAGGACTGGTCGTACTTTTCCGATCCCAGCACCTCGGGAGCGGCGTAATAGGGCGTGTAACACGGAGTCTCCAGGGGTTTCACTGCAGAGGGCTCAGTCTTCTTGGCGAACCCGAAATCCGTCAGCTTGAGGACGCCCTCTGGTCCGGCCTTAGAGTAGAGCAGATTCTCCGGCTTGATATCGCGATGCGCGATGTTCTGTCGATGCAGATGCTTGACGGCGTTGCAGATCTCGTACATGATTTCCGCAGCCTCTGCAATAGGAAACAGACTATATCGTGACTTGCGTGGAATACCACGCCTACTTTACAGCTACAGCCACCAAAGCCACAAATAAAGTATTGTGGAAGATAAAATCGTCATTAACCCGCTCAATAATCTGAGTTGGCCGCCTGGCGATAGTCAAGTGACTCTCTGCGGCTGCTGTGACTACACAACAGCGTCAGGCGGCCAGCTAATTATGGAGGCGTACGAGCCCAGCGAGAAGTACAAGAGGAGAGATTTGAGAAATTGAGCTGTGTGGTCCGATGGGACGTGCGCTAAGAGGGGCGTAATCCCGTTCGGCGCTGCGTGTTCGACTCACGCACTGGCTGCCCAATTTTTCAAATTTCTTCTCTTGTGCTCAAATCTCTTAATTATGGAGGCGGCTACGCACACGTGTCTCATCAACGGATCATACGGTATGCCCTAAGCCGTTCGTATACATACCTCTCTCTGTGAATGCATTATGCGCTCTTTCCTGAATTCGCGAAAACAGCTCCCCTCCTGACATGCTAAAATTCAATACAGTTTGTAAAAGCAACACACTTCCAGTCAGTCAAAAGCATCACGCGAAAGAACTTACACATACCATTCCATCACTACTAAGAGGCACTTGACTCCATTGTAAGAATTTTCGTAGACATCGTAGATTTTCACGATATTCCTACAGCCAGTGGCAGCTTGCCAATGAAGCTCAACTTCTCGTCTCGCCTTCGGTACATCACGAAGCACCTAAACCATACGTCATCACAAACGCTTCCTGCATTATGCACTACATGTTTGATTCAAAATGAGAAAGGAACAGTCTCTGATACAAACAACAACGTAAGCGTGGTCAACCAACATGGAGTTGTTCATTTGAGGTTTCGGGCGTTTGTCGTTGTTGGGAGTCAGTTTACGTCGGTCGTAAGTCGAACTTACGTTGGACGTACGTTCGTTCTGAACGCAACATTACAACTACTGTTTCTCCTTGAACCAACTTTCACACAGTCATACAGGTAAAAATAGAAACGTCACGTACTTTTAAGGCGAATTTATCCCCGGTCTTCCTGTTGGAGCATTCCACAACTTTCCCATTGATGCCAACGCCGAGAACTTGCTTGCTGATCTTGTAATCCTGGGTGATATTGTGGGTTTTGGTCTCCAAGTCCACGGCTTTGAATGAGGAGAATGCGGGCTTGTTCAGTGCGTCGCCTCCTCCTCCTTCCGCTCCCGTTGCGCCAACCATGGCCGATTTCGCTTTCTGTCCTCCTCCTCCCTTCTCCTTCTCCTTCGGATTCTGCTGTTTCTCGTCTTCCGTTGTTGCCGCAGCGGCGTCATCACGCTGAGCCATTTCAACGTTGCCCATGAATGAACAGAAAACTCTAGAAGAAAAATCACTCCAGACAGACTGTAGGCAGGGAAGGGAAGTCTTTCATCAGTCGTCAACTGTTTATCGCGAAGAAGGCGTCGCGTATCTACGTAAGTCAACAGAAGAAGAAATTGAATTGAAGCGAGACTTCGAAACTTATGCAATAGTGAGAATTTAAGGTGTTTCAAGTTACTGGGCGCTGGGCGCTGGGCGCTGGACGCGGAGGGGTTAACCACTAGGCGCTGGGCGCTGGGCGGTGAACAGTAGTATCTGTTTTGCGCAAGCGCATGAATGGACATGCTTAGGCTTAGGCCAAGGCTTAGGCTTAGGTTGGGGCTTAGGCTTAGGCTTAGGTTAACCCTCTTCGAAATCCCAGGTGTCCGCCTGTCCGTAGACACCCGGCGGACGGGGTTTGCCCCGTCCGTAGACGGGCTTTGTTTCTGAAGAAAAAACCTATCTCCAAAAGTTAGCTGTTGCTCGACTGCGATTTACTTTCTTTTCTTCAGAAACAAACCCCGTCTACGGACGGGGTTTGCCCCGTCCGCCGGGTGTCTACGGACAGGCGGACACCTGGGATTTCGAAGTGGGTTAAAGCTAAGGCTTAGGCTTTGGTATGAATTGCATGCAGAGGGGTACACCTCAGACTAAGCCTAAGCCTCAGCCTAAGCCTAAGCCTAAACCTAAGTACGTTCATGCGCTTGCGCAAAATAGATGCTACTGTTCACCGCCCAGCGCCCAGCGCCCAGTGGTTAACCCCTCCGCGCCTAGCGCCCAGCGCGAGCGCCCAGTAACTTGAAACACCTGAGAATTTATTATACACTGTCACTACACTTGCCATGTACACTTGCATATTTTTATAATTAGGAGTCCTTGGACGTGTATAGGAGTCCTCGATATAACACGCTGTCTTTTGTCACGTTCTCACTTTTTATGTACGTGAAGTTATATTCCACATTATTCCTCCGTTGAAGTAAAAACCCCAAAACGAACGCGGCAGGCGGCATAACCCATTGATTCACGCCCAGACAACAGCGCCACAAACCCCCATTTTACAAGTACCCAACTTGATAAGATAGAATCGTGGCATAAATTGATAATCGTTGCTGTACCAAGATAACTCGAAATGTTTGAAAACAGTTGGGATATTTCAGGAGTTCCATCTTTTCTGTCACCATCAGGTTTATCCATCCAAATCCAACCTCAGATTCAGAGAGTCCATCAGCAGCAGGCAGGCAGAACCCTGAGACCAAGGAGCTCCTTGCTCTGACAGGCAAGGATAACAAACAAGGACTACTAGAAGCTTTTCTTTCAAGGTGTCCATGGATAACAAAGTCTGGAGCAGTACAAAGGCTGCCTGCGACCGCCTTTGTCTGTTTTTCCCGATTTTCCAGAAAGATGCTGTTTGTTGTTTGCTGACAGTTTCTCGTCGATCGCTTCCATCTTCCATCAACTGCTCCTTCCTGTATAAATAATAAATAGGCCTAAATACATACCTAAATCAATAAATAAATATCAATAAATGATCAATAAATAAAGCGCACACGGCGCATATGCAAATTAGCTACCGTCTTATTCGCTACCGTGCTTTTTGACTTCAACGAAAATGTGGAAAATAATTTCACGTTTCTCACGCGGGCGGGGCACGTACGACGTACGAGTACTCCAGTCGATCGATCAAGCATTAGCATATGGATCGATCGATCGGTCCGTTACGGGTCGTCGTTGTTTGTTGTGGTTTCTCAGGTCGGTCCGATCAAACAAGCCAAATCAAGCCTCCAGCGCAAACAAAACAAGATAATGTCTTCCTCTGGCGGTGGCAGTAAGGACAGTCCTTCTGCGCTGTCGGAGGATCGCGCACCGCCGAGCAGTCCGGATACGCAGAAGTCGACGGATTGTCCGATCTGTCTGCAGTTGTTCGAGGAGCCGAAGATTCTGGAGTGTGGTCATTCCTTCTGCGACGCTTGCTGTCAACGCCTACTTGCTCAGGGGGGAGGACGTCGCATCGTTTGTCCGTCATGCAGACGCAAATCTATTCAACCGATTGCTGGCTTTCCTACCAACTACAGTCTGGCTCAAGTGGTGGCAGATTTGAAGGCTAGTAAAGGCGCGAAGCCCTACGTTTGTGTCACATGCGGCGGGAAGTACGGCAAGACGGAGATATGGCTGTGTCACGAGTGCGCAGGCTCCCTCCTCTGTGCAATATGTGCACTCAACCAACATCAAGGGCATCGCTTGGAGAAGATGGAACAAGTGCTGGACGCCAGACAGCAAGAGATAAACTTGTGGAAAACAAAGGTGCAAGTTTCGTAACATGTGCGATCGGGTGCGTGTGTACTGTAAGTGCTCTCTGCGAGTTTTACACAGGTATTGTATTTACCGACCGTGCATAGCCCCCTCTCCCTCCCGATGCATAGCCCCATATTGGCAAAACATAAGAACTGCTCAATATGCATAGCCCCCTATGCATAGCCACATATGTAAAGCCTGCTTGGGGGTGTATTGTACTAGAATAACCTTGTTTCGACCTCAATTATGCCCTAAAATACATGCTTTTGACCTAAAAAATATGCCTCTGCGCACCTCTCAAGAACATAAAAAAATGTCCCATGCATAGCCCCATGTAGGACGTCTCTCCATTTTTGCGGGGCTATACACCGGTAAATACGGAACTGAAAGACAGGTATTGCTTTTTGCAGGTGGCGGCTAAGTTGGCTAGTGTGGAAGCGGATGACGATAATGTGTCTACGAAGTTGACGGAGTTACGGGCGAAGCTGGGAAAGCTGGATACTCTGCTCAAATTTGGATCAACAAGATCGCTAAGATCCAGAGACGACTTGAAAGTAGAGTACGCCAACTTCAAGGTATGGTTATTCTTGCATCAAGCAGTGCAATCTTCGGCTAATTGATACATACTACTGTATGTAGCGCCGTTTTAAAATGAAATACTTCTTATCTAAGCACTTTGCGTTAGTAAGGCTGGCACCGTGTGCATTGCTTTGTTTCAGAGTGATTTGGATGCGTTTGTGACAGGGGGTGGGGGCGAACCAGCAGAGGTGTCTTTGGTGTCCATCGCTGAGCAAATTGGTGCTAAAGAGGCGAAGCTGAACACATTCTGCGACAAGCAGAGCGCGGTAAGAACTTCTTGCCCTCCTGCTTCTGCAGTGTGTCACTCGGTGGTGTGTTCTTGTTGCAGCTGTTATCGCGCCTTGGATCCTTCGTGGAGATGCTGTCGGAGTTTGAGCAGAAGATCCTAGATTTTGTTCCGCTGCCTCCGGGCAGTCAGGACGACGAGGAAGAGAGTGCGAGAGCGGGGGACGCGTTCGGTTGCTCCTTGAAGCGCAAACAACTGCCGCCTATCGATCTGGTGCGACGCAGTAGTCCGTCAGCCAGAGCTGCCGTCTGGAAAATACGACGAGGCGCCTTCCACGACGCCGCTTCCAGTAGTCACAACATCGAGACTGTGAACCTGAGCGGAGGATCAGCAGAAGAGGACGCCAACAATGATGATGATGAGCAGCAGCCGGGGCCTTCGCACGGACACAGACGCCCCTACAATTTGCGCAGATTTCAACATCGCTTTCGAGATCAGAAGCAGCGCGACGATATCGAACGCATCGAACAACAGCTCGGCGAAATCTCAGAACGAGCAGAGGCCGCCGTCAAAAGGGTGTACGATCAGGTAAAAGTACACAGTACATCATGAGGGGTACAGTAGTAGTGTACAGGTACGTACTGTTAAAACTGTTTCTATGTATGTACATACGTACGTACCTGTACCACAGAGAGCGCGCGCCCCTATGAAAGTACAATGTTGAAAACAACACGTATCTATCTGCACTTCCCATTATTTCGTGCTGTGAATAGCGCCGCTGATCTTGGTCCACGTGGAGAGTATGTTGTGTTGGTTGCAGCAACGCGGTCGTGTGAGCAGTTCGAGCAGTCCGGAGAGTGAGCGCCGCTCCTGGGTCGTCCAGCTGTCCCCAGTCGCACGTTCGTCGCTGTTGCACGAGGAGGACGCAGGAGGCGCGAGAGAAACGCCGCCTGCGCCTCCCCAGGAGACCAGCGCCTACCTGGATGGATCTCCGTCTCCGCTGGCTCGGCTCCCGTCGCATGCCGGCTCCTCCTCTCCCGACCCCCACTCTTCGCCCTCCCCCGGCCCCGGTTCCACCCCCATCCCCTACTCGCCCTCCAGTCCGGCCTATCACCCCATGGCCGCCAGTCCGCTGCATTATCCGCAGTTCGAAGAGTACGAGCCGGAGAGTCCCCGCTACCGGCCGACTAGTCCGCAGTCCAGCAGTCCTCGCTACGGCCCCAGAAGCCCCACGTACCAGCTGCCGCCGAGTCCCGACTGGGCAGACCTGGCTGCAGCTGCCGAAGACAGAGAGCAGGCAGCCGACAGCGACTTGGACTCACACTCCCCCAATGTCAGCAGCAGGTCAGAAGAACATAAATGTCGTGTGCTGCTCATACGTAGTCAGTCAGTGCTGCGACCGGTGAAGAATGCTGTTGTGCGTTTGCATATTTTCAGAGGCGATGGTTCTGCAATGAGTGTAGAGGAGGCTATTGGGGTGGAAGTGGACTATGATGGTGGACGCGAAGACAACGTACAGGAGGAGGAGGAAGAAGACCACACTCCGGCCTACTATCCTCGTCGTCGTCCTCTTCCTCATTCCCCGCCTCACGGATATGGTCGCTGGTCTGGCAGCCCTATGCCTGGCCACAGTAGAAGCAGACGCGAGTCCTAGAGAAAGAATACTTTACGGAATAAACGTGTGTCCCATGATATTTACGTATTTATGCATGGCTACTAAATCCTGCATCATTAGACGATTTCAGACAGGACAACTTTACTCGTACCGAGTATGTTGATCTTTCGAGTTGAAACATTTGAGCCGATGAGTACCGTACGGTCCGACTTGAATTCCCACCTGCTAAGCAGTCTGACCATGTGAGTACTTTTACTCGCACCAGAAGACTTATCGCACCGAGCATCTTCTCGTCTCTTACACACGCACGTTCACACGAGTTGTTACTTTCTCGTACCGAGCAATTTGCGAAAATGGTGCGAGTTGGTCGCTGCTACTGTACCGTTCAGATGAGAAGATGCTCGGTACGAGCAATAGTACTCACACGGTTAGACTGGTTGACAGACGCGAGTACAGTCCGACCGTACTCGTCGGCTCCTTTGTTTCAACATAAGATACCGATTCGCTCGGTGCGAGTAAATTGGCCCGTCTGTTGTCGTCTATTGATTGATATGACTGGTGAACTTTAGGGACTACTTCAGGGCAGTGCTAAAATGTGGTTGAATGCATAACCAACCAACGTATTTACGTATCTCTTGGCCCTTGCCCAAATCTTTATTCTTGCTAACTTTGCGGCTGTAGCTCATTATTTTACGCTGCGTACGATGTATGATGCAATGTCATCGCATTTGCCTTTAGTGGCTTGTGCGTACTCATGTAGTGATATTATGGTGGGTACTATAACTGTGGTTGCCGCTTTGCTGTTCATATTTTGTAAGACGAGAGCATTTCTTTTATGTACATATTCTGTGACCGCAATTCGCATGCGCAGGTATGCCAAGGCTAAGTTATCTCTGGGTGGGTGATATACTATCTGCTATCAGGATGACGTGAGTTCTGTTTGCATTCTTTTTTCGTTCATTCGCGGAGTTCGCATTCATATGCTGCGGAAGTAAACTGTTGTTTGTTGGACACTTGCCGATCATTGACTGATGTTTGCATTCACAAAGATTTGGCTGCTGCGACCATGTTGGTCAGTTTCTCTTTCGCCAGTTCTTCGGTCAGATAACCAAGACCGCAGTCAGGTGCCACAATCAACCTGAAAATATCCTAATAAAGTGTTAAGGCAAGTTTCCCTGGTGTGTGCATTGTTCACGGACACCCTCAAAATTTCGCATTTCCTATTCGGTTCATAAATAAGTACTACAACGCATGGGGAATCGAATGCAAAAAAGCGCATCTCGAAATTCGCCCTCGTTGAGGAGTTATAGATGCGCAAACCCTCCTGACCCATTTTAAGGCGAAAATTACATAAAATGCATTCTTTTTAGGTTCCAGTGAACGCAGCCGGCTGAAATTTTGTACACACATACCCACTATGGGACCCTACCTGCAGGGAAATTTTTAGCTGTCTAGCCCTCTTCACACTGGAGTTATGGCGTTTTACAGTCAATTTCCATGCAAACTGGGGCTAGATTTTTTTAGGTTATATGCCTATAGCTCATTAGATACAGTACCGGCCGCTCTGAAAATTTTTATCCCTTTAGGTAACCCATTATAGTTTTCGAAAATACAAAAAGAAAAAATTCGGTAGTGAGGCGGAATGACATCGAACAAATCACCCATACTTTGCTCAAACTCCTCCTCCTCCTCAGCTCCGTCTCGAGCATCCCTGTATATGTCTACATTGAAAAGCTCAAACATTCGACTTGAAGGCTCAAAGCTATGGCAGCAAATATCACGCGAGATAGCATAAACATCTAAAAAAGTTGGACCGTACACTACTGATAAGTGGCAGTCAAGAATATTTTCTTCAATAGATTCATGGGAGGAAAAAATTTTTTCCCCTACGGCCACACCTCCAAAAGCTCCAGAAAAGCTCCAAAAGTGCTAAGTCAAATTTTTTGCTCCAACCGGGGGTCAAAAAGCTCCAGGGTTGGAGCGAACGCTCCAGAACTGGCAACACTGGTAGTGGTCCGAGAACGAGAACGGTCCTCATGAATAGTGAAAAATTCAGGAAAAATTTTCCCGCCTTTTTCTATTATTCAAGATAAATGAGCAATACCACTGCAGCTTCTTCCTAAAAAAATAACCTATCTTATGTAGAATTTGATGTACATTTCAAAAATAAAATTGGTTTTCCAAAAAAATTTAACCCCTAGCATATAATTTTGCAAAAGTAGTATATTTTTGAGACATTTTTGAGAATTTTGGGTAAGGGTTAAATTTTTTTTGAACACCAATTTTATTTTTGAAATCTACGTCAAATTCTACATAAGATAGGTTATTTTTTAGGAAGAAGCTGCAGTGGTATTGCTCATTTATCTCGAATAATAGAAAAAGGCGGGAAAATTTTTCCTGATTTTTTCACTATTCATGAGGACCGTTCTCGTTCTCGGACCACTACCGAATTTTTTCTTTTTGTATTTTCGAAAACTATAATGGGTTACCTAAAGGGATAAAAATTTTCAGAGCGGCCGGTACTGTATCTAATGAGCTATAGGCATATAACCTAAAAAAATCTAGCCCCAGTTTGTATGGAAATTGACTGTAAAACGCCATAACTCCAGTGTGAAGAGGGCTAGAAGGCTAAAAATTTCCCTGCAGGTAGGGTCCCATAGGAGGTATGTGTGTACAAAATTTCAGCCGGCTGCGTCCACTGGAACCTAAAAAGAATGCATTTTATGTAATTTTCGCCTTAAAATGGGTCAGGAGGGTTTGCGCATCTATAACTCCTCAACGAGGGCGAATTTTGAGATGCGGTTTTTCGCATTCGATTCCCCATGTGTTGTAGTACTTATTTATGAACCGAACAGGAAATGTGAAATATTGAGCGTGTCCGGCCTTCTATAGTCAGACTCTCACGCGACTCAGAAACCTTGCCTTAAATGCGCACAATATTACATATCCACTGTGTTCGGTAGTGTGGAATACCGTTCTTTTGGGATGTACTGAAGCGCTTCTTGCAGTCGATTTCGAATGTCTTCCTCTGTTTCAATGCGGCTTCTTGCTACGGCAACTGAACCTAGGATTACTTGCAGTCTCTTGAACTCCATCAGCATGGACAGATCGTTCTTGGCTTCTGCATCTTCGATGGATACTGCAGAAAACGGGGCCGTTTGGTGAAGCAAGATAGGCCTGCTGGAAAGCAGCGCAAGCCGGTAACCTACCTGCGACAAAAGCTGAGTTCTCTAAAGCCGGTGCCAGCCTCTTGTACAGATTTTTGTCAGCTTTTTTGTATCCTTCTTGGTCCTAAGAATACAAATTGTAAGAATATGGTTCATTTCCAAGCAAAATTGCATCTTTTTTGCTTGAGTACCAAGTATTCCGGATATCCACAACATAAATGCAATATGGTGGCGACGCCATCCAACTGAACGCCATCCAAGCAACTGGAACAAATGTCTACGCCATATGACAACGCGATGTCTGGGTTTCGCATGAAGCAAGGATCATCGATTTGAATGTGTTTACAGCCCGCTTCTACTAGCGCAGATACTTCTTCATTGATGCATTTTGCCAATTGCACCATAAGAGCTTTTCTATCGATGCTGCTGGCATCTGAAACGCAGTGCATAAAATGGTCTTGCATACATATCGAGTGAGTTTACATATTGTTATGATAAGGTTCCGTACTATAGACAGACCAACTCTACATTTGACTTCCTGTCCTACTGTCTTGAACTGCCGGGAGATTTCGACTCAGACTCACTAAATGCCGTGTCAGTGATGGTCAGTGGTCCAGGGATGGTTGCTTTGACTGGAATTGTAGTGTACCTCTGGGCCTTCTTCCATTCTTTGAACAGAGATGGAGGAGCTCTGCGACTAATGGGGCCAGTAATACGAGGTAGCAACGCCGTGTGTGCGCCATCACGTATGCTGGTTTTCTCCAGATTGGTAAAATCGAAGCCATTGAGGCCACGGCTTAACAGCGATGGGTATAGCATAAAAACTGACAATATTTTTTGCACTATACAGTACTGTAGGTGGTATTGACAGACAGTAGTAACTGATAATTACCAAAAGTGCCAAATGTAATTTTCTCGAGCCATCTCGCCATCAGTGATGACATCCAGCTTCAGCTGAACCTGAGTTTTGATAACATTCCTGACTGCTTTATCAATTGTCTGGGAGATGTCTGAAAACAAACTGTAATGTTCCGGACAGAGCCACCTCAAAACGCAATTTTTAGCACAAAACACTTGATTTCCCTTGGTTTTGTCGTGATTCCTCATAGGGGAAGGGGCTATATGGACGTTAGTGATTAGGGCGGGGCTATATTATATACAAGGGGGCTAATAGACAAGAGGGGCTATACACGGAACATTACACTATGTGGGCGTCTTATCCTCATCTCGATCACTATGTAGTAGACGTTACGCCCGTTTCAATACCTGAAGCTTGCTGCTTCCTAGCTGCTTCATGACTCCTTGGATCGTATTTATTGCTCGGTGTACGAAACCAATCCGGAAGGTTCAGGTACTTCGGCTTTGGCCAAGAACCAATTACGGTAGTTTTTAGGGTCATGATACAGTTGTTCAGTTTAAAAAATGTGATGGAGCATGGGTGCTGCTAAAACGGGCTGAACCAACAAGTACTACACACGCTTCCCGTAATAGTTTGCATAGTGCTTTCCAAACAAGTTGCTCTATTGGGCTTTGTTTGACGTTACGTAGTAACTGGCTTCGGCGCCACCTTTGAGTTTGAGCAACAGCCGCAGCTACAAGCGTACGTACGTTACGTATGTAAGTAAGTACTACTAATAAGCAAACAACAATACATTTTTTAGTATTAACATGTGCTATGTATGTCGCTCACATGTATGTACGTACGTACGTGTGTGTGTGTGTGTGTACCTACGAAGTACAGAGTGTCTCATAATAAACCGACCGACCAGCTATAAGCGCCTGTATCTCCACAATGGACAGGCAGATTTTTCTGCGCTCCTTTTTATCGGAAAGCCAAGGCTTCGATTCGAAGTCGGAGATTAGAAAATTATGTACAACTATTTTGTCCACATACTTCGGAAATTGCGACGGTTTGAATATCGAAACTCAAAATCGACGTTTTTCACTAATATGGAGAAACATTTCGGTCTTAATTTTTCAAGATGAAGATACCCAGTTCCCTGTCGTTGCTATGCTTATGCTGGCACTGGATATTCCTGGCACTGGGGCTAATGCCTCTGATGCACATTTCCTAGAATTTTGGTACATCTTTTTTTTATTACAAAACAAATTTTATTTTGGACCATACAGGAGACCTCGATCGGCACTACCAGTTCGAAAAACCCTCGTTTTTTGACCGCCGGAGAAACAAGGTGTTTGAGCAGCTTCCACTGGGCCTATTAGGTTGAAATTTTGTACAAATCTAGTTGAAGCCTTGGCTACAAAATAAAAAACGCATGATAATCTAAGTGCACGGAAACCTGGTCGGTTTATTCTGAGACACCCTGTAGAAGGCATACATGAGTTCTGTACTGTGTCTTGTGTACTTTTTGCTACTTTACTTTCCAGGTAGCAGTTTGCAACCATAGTGGCGGTGAGTTTACCCTGCATTGCTTGGAAATGTTTGGAACAAGGATTTACAAACAAGAATTTACACAAAAATTTCGGGTCAATCCCTGTCCCAGATTTCGCTCGATAAAAATAAAGTCGATGACAAAGCAAATACAGCGGAGGTGTGATCGTGATATGGCAGGCTCGGTTCACTATACCTGCGGTGGTGCAGCAAGCAACGAATGTAACAATGCGGACGCTGCTGGCTTTTCTTGGAACACAATTTTACTACTTCGTTCTCAAAGGCAGAATCTAACTAAGTCATTTTAATTAGAATAGACGCAGTGCTACACAGCATGTTTGCATGCTGATCATTGCTTACGCACATCAGCACAGCACACGCATTGTGTAGGACGGAGGATGACATGACAGAGAGGATAGATGGAGTATGGTCTATACAGGTGAGATAACTCAATAAATAATTGTGTCCCATTACAGCTCCTAGGAACCTTCAACCTGTTGTAAGCCACAACGCGGGTGCTTGCGAATATTCAAGCCCCCTGTTGATACTCATCAGCCTCATTCAATGAGAAGTAGCCAAAGCCATAACCGTACCGTCCCGTAGGTACGTAGGCTAATAATGCCAACAGAGCTATTGCGTAATGCTGGCCATTTTCTGTCAGCATCATTCTAATTACTTTACCTCTTGTGTCGAAAGAAAGACCTTCCTTGGCTGATCCCACTGTGTCTACAGGTTAACCAGTCTTTCTTTTTCTCAGTCTGAAGAAGCGTCGCACTAGGATCAAACAAAGCCGCTCGAAGGATGAATGCTACAATGGTCGCTTACCTTTTCCTGGTCATCATTTGCACCTCAGTTCTCAGTGAAATTGCTCCAGGTTATCCTCTTTTATGCAATTTCTAGCTCTTATCATATAACCTCGGTTTATAAACCTCGGTTTACGCCTTATCAAAAATATTTTTTACCTCATAAAGCAGGCCCCTATACAACTTTACGGCTCATACTGTATCTCATAGCTATCAAAAGTGGGTTTTGTTTTCAGCTCCAAATTACTACAAGTTGGGAAAGGAGCTATTGGATGGCATACGCAATGCGAAAGCTGAAAAGAAGACAGCAATCAGAGGCGCACAGAATCCAAGCAAGCGCACCAGCAGCGGCCGTAGCTCAGGAACCTCATTCGGTCATACACCCTCCAAGTTCTGGGACGACCTGAGCCGCTACTACAAGACGATTCGACAAATCGAAGATCAACAAATGCACTTTGGCAGGATCTAGTAGAAAACCCATATTCAAAGAAATACTCCAGTGACCACATCGGATGGTTATAGCGCAGTTCGGATCTGCGGTTAGCTTGTGAAACAGAATGATCTCTACTGGGCGTGGGTCGCCATTAGGCAATAGCCAATGGCCCTTCATCTGCATCCATACACTACCCTACAATTCAATCCGCATCAGTATTTTTTGTCCTATATCGTATGTACGTACAGTACGCTACGTTTTGTGCGCTGTCGTTGTTCTTGGGCCTGTCTCGTGCATGTTTTATGATGAACGACATGTTAGCAGCAGCTTTAGCAAAATGACATGCATTATGTATGTACTATTTATTTACTATGGTATATGTAGTATGTACTGTTGCGCTAATGCATAGCTTAATCATGACTGAAAAACATACCCTTGTAAAAGTTGGCTAAGGTACTGTATTTTAAGTTGTCCAATAAAATAATATTGCTGCGTGATCGATCAGCTAACGCCACATGTGTACAAATTGAATCCCATCGTCGTGTCGTGCGCAAACAAAGTCACGGCATCCGGCCGATGAGTAGAGAAAAGGCTGAACTTTGCCGAGCAATAGCAATTTCCGTCCAAGCCATGCCACACCACCGCCCATTGGGACTCATTATGGATATTCTTCCTGTAACCGCTGATATTGAGAAACAAAGACTGAGCACGAGAACATAACAGAAAAACAACAACACTAAGCAACTTTCCCATTCAACATGTAAGGGGTACCTACTCTGTGGGGTAACCCGGCCACCTATAAGCTCCTTTGAACTTGCTGTTTCAGGAAATGATGAAAAAATAAGTCACTTGAAAGAGGAGAGTTCAAGGAATCGATTGATATGCAATATTTGTCTCAATCGGTCCATTAGTTGCTGAGATATGCAGTCCTCAGGTCGCCGGATTTTCTCATGGCCGGGTTTACCCCATAGTACCCTACAGTATGCACAAAGTTCAGAATTATCATCGTCCGTCGGTCAGAGAGCGATCGGCATGCGACCCCTACCGCTGCTTCTGCCATAATTATCGCACCAAAAATACGGCTGCTTTACGTGTATGTTATCATTCATTATCATTATCAACCGGCTCGGCTTCCACACACTATGACTCCTCCGCCTCCGCGTGAACAGTAGGCCTACATATACATTAATTTTAGTCCTCTTCCTGTCGCTTTCCATTTTCAGTGCCCCTCCAAGTTGCTGTGCACAGCGGCGGCCTTGTTTGCGTGCGTCAGTGCCTCCTGCGTCGGCGTGTGGTTAAAGAGGGCGTCTTTGAGCATCTGACTCATCAGGCCGTGCAGCACTTCCCCAGTCACTTTGCTGCTGTCCTTGATGGCCTTCTGCAGCTTCTCCTCCGACTTCTTCTCCTGCGAGTCCAGACCGCCGCCTCCGAAGCCCACGCCCGACCCCCGAGAGATCGAGTGCTCCACCTGCTCCAGCTTCTCCGACAAATCGAAGATCTGACCCGTGATGTAGCCAGCATTCTACACATTCCACAGTAACAGAGAATGAGTGGGCACATGAAGTGATAAATAAAACATACACGAAAGCAGAAACAAAAACAAGACGCATTTGTATACGGTATGTATCACATTAAGCATATCATGTACGTACACGTCGTACAGTACGTACTACCCTGGCAGTACCACGTGGGTGGACAAGCGTACATTCACATGTTGTAAGCCGCACCGTGAACCAAATCGTACATAGCATATGTATGTGTATATGCATATGTAACGTACCATACGTACACTACGTACGTACTGCTACGCTGCATGTCGTACGTATGGTACGAAAAACTGCGATTCCGTTTGCAGTACTAAACTTGGCCACAACCGCATGTACCCTACGTACACCACTCGCCACGTGCATACAGTGAGTAGGCTGGTAGAGGAGAGGGTGTTGACCCAGTATTTGTTCCAGAGGAGATCCAGCAGTCTGGCGTCCAGTGCCGACTTGAAGTAGGAGACGTCCAGGGTGTAGTACTGTTTGCAGTGGACGCCGAAATCTTCGATTTTGGACAGTGGGATACTCTGGTACTCGGAGGGCCCTTCGTCCGCCGGCTTGTAGCCTTTCGGATATGTGCGAAACGCGCCTAAATCCACTTTCCCCGCAGAAATCGTGCGAATCGGATCGATCTGAAATGGATTAGGTACATCACTTCCAAACAACTGTTGGCTGGCTAACGTTATGCTATGCAGTACTCACCACGATAGCAACGAAGGGCTCCTGATACTGTTGATTGAGCATCTGCGTGCTCACATCTATCCCACTCAACCAACAGCCGTAGCCAGGGTGACTGTGGTACCAGCCGATCACCTGTACAAGCAAATATCTTGCGTTGTAACGCTGCAGATTATGTACCGTACTCACCTGTGCATAGCCCCCCCCCCCC
Organism: Epsilonema sp. ZAB3_2; assembly: GCA_030247985.1. Taxonomy (NCBI): domain Eukaryota; kingdom Metazoa; phylum Nematoda; class Chromadorea; order Desmodorida; family Epsilonematidae; genus Epsilonema; species Epsilonema sp. ZAB3_2. Next base: position 82,402 of record JASAMW010005363.1, read on the forward strand.
CCTATGCATAGCCCCATATTGGCAAAACATAAAAAATGCCCTATGCATAGCCCCCCTATGCATAGCCCCATATGTACTGTAGGGTACCTGAACCTACCTATATAAGCTGGCCATAAGCTACTCATAGCCACTCCCATACCACGCTAAGATGCCTATAAGCCTCCTGGGTGTATTACTGTATTGTACTAAAATAACCCTGTTTTGACCTCAATTATGCCCTAAAACACGTGCTTTTGACCTAAAAATATACCTTTGCGCACCTCTCAAAAACATAAAAAATGCCCTATGCATAGCCCCCCCCCCCCTATGCATAGACCCATAGGACCTCTCAATTTTTGCATAGCGTAAATACGGTACATGGCATCCACGATCTGTCCAGCAAAGGATTGTTTTGGACCTTAGCCCGTGCTGTGCAACTTACACGAACTCCCGCACAATAGGAATACCAAAGACACCTGAGCTAAAATCGGTGAATAACTTTCTATCCTTCGCAGCACGGGCAAAGGCCGAAAGATAACTTTCGCTGGAGGGGCCTTCCTCTATCTCTCACCTTCTCCAACCTTCCCACTGGCTCACAGTGCTCGGTGTATGTGGTCATGTACTCGTATGCCTGCGCTTGTGCATTCACACGCGTCTCCGTGCCTTCCACCGGTAGCGCAAAACTGTCCATCACAATCATCGTATGAGCATCCACCTGTAATACACACACATAGCGCAACAACTGGAAAAACTTGCATACGTTACGTACTTTTCTGTATATGCAAGAAGAGTAGCATATGCACACACAGTAGGGTACTATGGGGTAAACCCGGACACCTAGTATATCTCAGCAACCATACGACCGTTTGAGACAAGTATTCTAGCAATCCATTCCTTGAAGTCTCCTCTTTCAAATGAGCTGTCATGTTCATCATTTGCTGAAGCGGCAAGTTCAGAAAAGCTTAGGTGTCCGGGTTTACCCCGTGTCTGGGTTTACCCCGTGTCCGGGTTTACCCCGCAGTACCCTACATGACACAACACAGTACCTTTCCCTGGACCAGTCCCATGATCTCCAGGTTGCCGCCGCTTCGAGCGTGTATGACCATCTTCAACAGCGCCAACGCAGAGATCTTCACCTCCTTGAAGTAGTGAGGGCTACAACAGGTAGGCAGGCCTCGTTGAAACCCATACCTTCCACTCATAGTCATAACTCAGCACGTCTTAAAATTTGAAGAACCATAATAACTTTCTCTCACTCTTTCTCCCAAGGTTTAGCCGTTCGTATGTTGTGCTGCTCCTCGCTGTTGTAGCGAAAGATATCGTCCGACGTCTCCTGTATTTTATTCTCCAACTCCCATCGCTGTTTCGCCATCTGACTCCCACTGCCAGCTCCTTTTCCGCTTCCACTTGGCCCAGTACTGCTACCAGCCGACGCCATCGTAGCATTCAGTACTGCACGTCTACGGTAAACTATTCACGCTTTGGACAACACTAACAGCACAACGGACCACACAGTTTTGGCGATTATATCAAGAACAGAATTACGCAACCAACTAATAGGTATAACTCTCGTTTGATAGGCGACAACATTTAGAACGACAAAACGCCAAACATTGTCCAACTTTTTACTCTCCAAATAGTTGTATAGTGTATACTCGTATTTTCCAACACTTATACAATCGCACATAACAGCTATTTGTAATTATCATACACATCACCGATACACGTTCTGTCTCACGGCATGTGCAATAGGATGAGTCACATCACACACGGTAAACAGTAGCAATCGAAGACGTGTGATACGTACAGCATGGAAAGATATCAGATGAAAATGTACGGTTACGTTGTACACGACATCATCCCTTGAAGTGAAAGATCAGCTGCAAATCGGCGTGCCCTAGTATAATAGTCCCCCACTCAGCACAAGGAACACACGTGTAATGTAAAGGTGAAACGCAATATTGATTGCACATGTGAGAATCGTCAGTGGTAGTCCAACAATTATAACTATTCAGAAGCGCATATCAGAAACATAGTACAGCTGGACACGGAGAAAACAGTGGATTTGACGAAAAGCTCATCTATCATCTATCAGATTCGTAAATCCAGCTAACTCCGAAATGGCAAGTGGAGGAAAGATAGTGTTGATTGTCCCGCCTAGCAATTCTTCGAAGCATTCAGTATACGAACGGCGCCTAAGCTATTAGCAGAGCCCTGTTGAATGATCGAAAAATCACTCAGAATACTCTCAACTTACATCACATGGCACGCCGAGAAGAGAATATATTGTACACACACAAACAACGAACGCTACACAAAAGTAATAATAAAAATCAACAACGCGCCATCGTAAAGCCCTACAGTAGAAAGGCGCCTGCATACTGTACTAAATCCGCATTCTAGAAACATCACCGGTCATCCAGAAAAAGTCCTGCATCCATCGTCCTTTCGCTTTTCCCGACTAGAAACTCATGAGCTGAGCTAAACGCTTGTACTAAGAAGCCGCTTTTTTAACCAAGAAGGCTGGCTAAATGAGCATGCTCTGTCTTCTGCTTTTGGAGGCTCGGCTGGCGTTGTGATGATGATGGTAGTTGGCCCTATAGCCAGGGTCCCTGGATAATGCGATACCCGGTATATTGAAGATTGATTCCGCTGCAATTGAAAGCAAAGGGATTAGCATAATGCCATGTAACACCGTCCCATAGTCGGTCCACTGAGAAATAAGAAATTTTCACGTCGTGGGCGGCTTTTTGCAGAATGAAATTCTGCGAATATGTCCATGACTTCCACGCGAAACGTGGTATTTTTTGGAAATTTCACGGTCTCTCAGTGGACCGACTATGGTCTGGCCACTACGAGTTCGCTATATGGAACTCAAGTCGTGGTGCGTAAAATAAAAAGACAAATGCGGATGTCTGTCCTCGCTTCACGAAATCCTATTTTGCAGGAGCACATGCAACCTACACAATATGACTTCAGTTCCACAGCGAACTTTTCGTGGCAAGACGTGGCATATATCCATGCGATGATATGATAACGTGTAGAATGTGTGCTGCGCTTACTGTCAGCCAATTCGTGCACAGCCTGGGGAAATGGAGAGAAGAACTGATGCCGCATCGCCGGACGCGCTGGTACCCGCTTCTTACCCTCGTACTACAACACACATGCAAGTACACGCAATTACTTAGTAGTCATCTTGACCACGTGTCAGCTCTACTGAACCTGGAAACTACAGTAGTAGGTACGTACAGTAGCGCAGATATGTACCTCTAGAAGTTGAGCCAACAGATCGAGGCCGTCGCCGTCGAGACGAGGCGCGTGGTTGACCAGGGGTTCTGCTCGATAGTGGGGAAAGCGATAGGCTTGGAACTCCTTGGAGGAGCAGATGGTGGGATGCTTCTCCAGGCGCGGAGTGCCCAACGCACGAAAGACGTAGTGCAGCTGCTCCTCCGTGTTGCTACCCGGGAAAAACGGACGACCCGCCGCCATCTCGTACAGAATACAGCCCACTCCCCTGCAAACAAGCCCACGTACCAATACAATACACGACCAATACATTTACAGTTGGGCCAGAAATTGCACTGGATGGGTTGCGTTATTGCTGTTCTCAGTTGCACAGATACCGTAAGCCGAAAGTCTAGGCATCCAAAATTACCTAACTTTACCGTACGCATGAATCAGTTGCTTTGCCCCTTTCACTCAGTTCAGAAAGACAAGCAAAGCCCCCTCAGCTTCGTTGCATTGTACAGAGATAAGTTTCTTTCTGTACACGCTAATGCAGGCTGTGTAGTACACGCATACCACATGTCGATCTGTGTGGAGTAGTCGGTGGCACCAAGGAGTACGTCGGGCGGTCGGTACCAGAGGGTGACTACTTCGTGCGAGTAGGTCTTCGTAGGCACGGATTTGGCTCGCGCCAGTCCGAAATCCGCCAGCTTCAGCTCTCCCCGTTGACTGATCAGCAGATTCTGAGGCTTCAGGTCCCTGTGCAGCACTCGACGAGCGTGACAGTAGGCCAAACCCCGCAGCAGTTGGTACAGAAAGATCTACAAGCACATACAGACGTACCCAGTCTACCACCTAGAAGCATCTATGGCCGGTAGAATAGCGTAGCGTACGTAGTGTAGTGCTACACGTACACCAACTGTATGGCAGTCTTCTCGCAGTGTGTGTGACCTACCCTGACGTTGTTGATGGAGAGTATGTTTCCGCACTCGTCCATGTACTGCTTGAGGTCTCTGTCTAGGTACTCGAACACGAGGGTGAGGATGCGTTCCGTGTGGATGATGTCGTGGAGGGTGACGACGTTCACGTGCTTCAGGTCTCTCAGCAGACTGACTTCCCTGATGGCCGTACAGGGCGCTCCCTCTTCCTGCTCCAGTCGGATCTCCTTCAGGGCCACCAGGTTCTCCGTCAGTCGACTGCGTCCTTTGTACACCGTCGCGTAGGTTCCCTCGCCCAGCTTCTCCAGCTTCTGATATGACTCCAGCTTCCCGAAACCAATCTCAGACTAAAAAGGCACGCAGAACAATATGTGGTCACTTGCTTCGGTTCTACAATTACTGTCCATTCACTGCTACTTCTCATGGGCGTGGGTGCGATGGACCGATAGCGATGCATGTTTGTCTTTCTACATACCTACATTGCTGTAATTAAAAATGGAAATGAAGTTGGTCCGATGGCATGGCAACCAACAAAACCATATCTGCCTGCTGAATGTTGACGCTAACTTCGTAACGCCCCCACCAATATGTCAAGTACAGTCTTCGCTCTCCTTCGTTAAAGGTAACAACTGTACATGGCACACATAAATGACTCGGAGGGAGGTAAAGCCGTACATCGGTATGCACAGTAAGCCCAGACAGGCAGCAAATTGCTAATTACTCAGAAGGGAGGGCGAAGGAGCACGCGACGTGATGCAGAGGACATGTCACGCCTTTTCTCCGTTGAAGGTTCTCAGAAAATTCTCGCACATTATTAGGTATCACATATGTAGGCTATATCATCTAGCAATAATATTACATTGCATACAACCGTTGCCGTCTCGCTGCTTCAGCAAGTGAAAAACAAAACACCCACCGGGGGACGTTGAAGGCGCTCAGGGATCACAGCTCATACCTATCGACGTCATGAAAAATTTATCCCTGCTCGTTTGTCCCTGGCTAAACTTCATCAGACAACAGCCAAAGTCAACTCGACAACTGACAAGCTGGTCGGCGCAAGCGAAAAGCAGAATAGGAAAGAAATATGGCATGACAGCCATCATAAAGTCGGTTCGAGTGCGCGCGGAAAAAATTCCGCCCTCGTTATGCCGTCTCATTGAATCGCATTTGGCACCAGTGACGAACTATGATCCAAGGCCATAAAAGTAACCGGAGGAAGCAGCTAATCAAGGCCAAATCCAGCTGACAGGAAATAGCACGCGCTGCCACACATGAGTGGGCTCCAGCTTATGCACAGGATAACATAAAATCCCTTTGATTAGAGGATACTCTTTTCGTTTTAGTTGAGAGCGCACCAAAAGAACGTTGAGTAGATTCTAGGTACGTGGGATTTGGGAGCCCCAACGCTGTACGCTGTAGAGTGGGGTGGATGCTTACCAGGGAGGCTCTGAGATTCTTTCTGGTGAGTGGTTGGTCCAGCTGTGGAGTTCGATTCAGCTTCTCCAGCACATTGAGCGGAAGGCGGAGATCCGCCGGCAGTGAAAGACGCTTCTGAATGTCTTGCTGCAACAGTACACACATACGTACATGTCATACGACTACCACGTGGCCCATCCACATCAGGAAACGTAATATCCAACCTCCAACTATATAGTGTGTGCCATGATCAGCGTTTTCCCGCGTTGCACAAGCATAAAATTGTGGCGTCTGAGCGCACAGCACGTAAATTGCGCGGTACGGGGAAAGTCCCAAGCAAACTGCAGTACGCGTAGGATTGTGCGGGGTATTTCAGCCACTCTTTCCTACTAATCTTCCCATTAGTTGGGTAAATCAGAAAAACTTTGCAACCTTCAGATGACAGAAAGATGATGGGTGGCCTGAAGAACTAGGTAGGAACTCACCTCGCTCCAGCGATGTCTCGCGCCTTTGTTGCGCAGCTTGACCGGAGGATAGTTGGGATCTGGACTGGTCACTTCGTCGCTGGTGCACGGAGACGCCTCCACACTCTCGCCATCCGAGCCCAGAGCCCCGTTCGCCCCTCCACCGCCCATCGTCACTCGCTCGCCAACCACGCCTGAAACATGCACATACAGCCATCACTCAAACAAACGTATTTCTAGCAAGTCACGCATGCTGTATTAGGCATAGCGTCAGCAAATTCCCACCCTTCCCAACTTCACTATTCCCGCTTTCTCATCCCGATTCCAAATTTACTTCCCCAACCAAAGTGAGCATCAAACGCAAAACAGTCTGTAGTGTAGTTTAGTCGTCGTACTCATGCTGACGGAGTGGCTTAGGCGGCTGGCTGGGTTTACAGACGGTTGGGACGAAAACGGTTGTCGTTTGAGAGAGAATTTTCGAATCCATTCCGCGAAAGATTCCAGTCTGTTTTTGGCGCCGCTCTTGTGGCGGTGCCGAGCTCTTTCCGAGTCCGCGCCTTCCGAGCGACACAAATCCTCCTCGTCCTCGTCGTCCAAAATCGCCGATTTCGTCATACCGTTGGTGGCTGGCGCCTCTTCGGCTATCGTGTGACAAAAAGACAGCGGCGAACTCCAAGTGAAGCCACCTTCGAACGTCGCAGACTTCTTCATCAGTACACCACCTTCAGGAATCGTCTCCATCATATTGGATGAAGGATGGTTGAGAGTAATAAAAACCCGGTGCTTTCTTGATTCACTTTTCACGCCCACACGCTTCCCAGTATGCCCTGAAGCTGGCACAGAGGAATATCAAAGGACGGCGGCCACAGAGCCGTAGAGGGGCGACAGATGGATGAGAAGTCGGCTAGAGGCTAAGGAAAGAAGCTGCTCCAACGAATGCCAATGAATAATCAAGGCTTGGCGCAAGCAAAGATTCCGCTTGCGGCGTCGCCGACACTTCGCTCTATCTCTCTTGCTTCAATTGGCTTTTGGTCAGTCCTCTTAGCAGCTTGGACAGCTAAACAGCAGCAAAGGAGGCAGCAGGAAAAGGGAGGAGGCTAGCACGACGTTTGCTTGCCCCAATCATGTACATACATATGTGGCGTGAGGCGATTGATTTCTTCTTCCTCCGTAATGTGGCGCACGCGTCTTCTCTTCGTTCCACTCACAGCTCGTCCATGCGACCACACACATACGAACAGTAAAAATAGAGGAGGGCGACAGAGCTTCTACTCCTGGCTAGCAGCAGTAGCACGGCTTCATACGTATGTGTACTCTCTTCGCTCTTCTAATATTCTCTCGTATTCATAGGCGGTTTCCAGAGAGTAGGACACACGACGTCGTCCTTTGTGTAAGCGGCTTCCGTCGCCGCGACGCGTGTACGTACATACGCCGTACTGCTCAATATTCAGTAGAAGAAGCAGCAGCAGCAGCGGGGTCCCAGCGGCAGCCAGGCAATCCGTATCGATCCGATGCTGTCATTGATAATCACTCTCTCCTCGCTCCCTCCTTCCACGCACTGTACCAACTATCTTCTCCCTTTTCGCTAGGCGCACAGCTGAGAGGCATGTACTAATCATACATACATTGCGTGTGCATGTGCGTTCAGCATACTTCTTGAGTAGGGGCAGGAGCTTTTCCACGCTTCAGCGCCTGCGCACTCACCACCCACTTTCTATCAAGTCCATTGCTATGCAGCCCGGCTGCAACTCGAGCACCGCCATTTGTTCCACTGACAATCATGCGGCTCGCTGCTTAGTTAGCCGGCTCCAGTTGCCGCCCAGGGCTCTCCAAAAGCTCCCCACATATCAAGTAGCATGTAAATTATGAGGTAGAAGGAGGCTAGGGAGCAAACTCCCTTTCCGTCCAAGCTTGCAGCAAGCAGCATGAGTAAATTTATCCAGAATGATACACGAGGGGCGTTTGGTGCGAAAGAGTGCCGGTGCCTTGCGTATTGCGCTGGTGATGACGGGCTTCTGGGGATCAATGGACACCCTGGCATCAAAGACCGGGTGATGATTGGGCTTACTGCTGTCACCGACAGCTTAAGGAAATCGCGCTCACTAATTCTTCCTTATTGCCTCGCCTGGCCTGAAGTCTCAACAAAAACGAGTGAAGTGAATGAGGTTGGGGACGGGCGGCGCCTCGTACTCAACTCAGACGACGACTGATTAGATTCGTCCGTCGGTGATAACGAACCAACTTTAGACGGTTAGCGCACAAAAAAACGGCTGTTCTGTATGCTATCAGTCCTGTACATATAGTTACATACAGTCTTGGCAAGCAATGTACGTTGACCATAAATCAGCACGTCGTCAGACCGCAGTAACATAACTTAGAGCGGTAGAATTAGACTCGAGGAATCTGGCTAGTGGAGCTAATAATGGAAAAAAGCGACTGGCAGGCAATACGTATCGCAAAGCAGGGGCAAAAATTGATCAAGAAGATCCTACTCAATCTCATGTTTTGCCGCTCTAGCCTATCATAGTAAAGAAAATGGCTGAGGGTTGAATTTCATTCTTTTGTCCGATGCCCCGCCAGCTTACGTCAGGTGTTTACGACTTAAGACCCACGCCCCCAGGCAAAGAATCTGGGTGCCACTTGTCTAGATCCTACACGTGGTTTCTATGCTTCCATGTACAGGGTGTCCAACCTATATTTGCACAACTTTCAATTGATCATAACTCCCGTATTAAGAGGCAGAGAAAGTTAGAACCTAGCTCATCTGAAAGCTCAATTCAAGAGCTATAATATGGTAAGTCTGCCGTTTCGCTATGACTCACCGTTTGCGAGTTAGAGCGATTCCCGCAAAACACCTCAAAAATGATTTTGGCCAAACTGAACGCACATCAATTTCCCCTTTTGGCTGCATTTTTCTTGCTTCAGCCAGAGATAATCTGTCATGAATATGAGTATTGTTCATTGATACCCTTAAATTGCCTCATATTGTTCTGTGGTGTCACCTTCTGGATGAATGTGTGCACTTTATTGTCCATTTTCACTCTCCATGCTGAACTGTCAGACTGCAATGCCACCCTTTTGGTTGGTTTTGCACATTTTGGTCAAAAAAGCTCTTCAAGGTGCAAAAATCCAATCTCCAATGGTGTGATACGTTGGGAGATATTGCTGGTCAATTATTTTCCTCTTTCACCTTCGTACTAACATGTTTTAGCCCAGTTATCCATCAATTAGCTGTGCAATCTAGAAAATCACCAAAATGCAGTTTGGCCAAAATCATTTTTGAGGTGTTTTGCGGGAATCGCTCTAACTCGAGAATAGTAAGTCATAGCGAAACGGCAGGCATACCATATTATAGCTCTTGAATTGAGCTTTCAGATGAGCTAGGTTCCATCTTTCTCTGCCGCATAATACGGGAGTTATGATCAATTGAAAGTTGTGCAAATATAGGTTGGACACCCTGTAGTACGTACGTTGGTATGAGTACATTGCGAATACGTTATGCATATGTGCTTCGTGCTTGAAGACGGCGAATGGAGGAAGGAAAAGAGGGGGAAGAATAATGAGTCGGGTGCTTCTTGCTAGCCGAACGGACTTCTATCGTGCTCATGCAGCTCCCATGTCAAAGAAGAGAGGCAGTCAGCTAGCTAACGAAAAAACGTCGGACGCAGGAACAGGAGCCGGCAGCTCCCAAAGCCCAAGGCTCATCATCAGTCTATCGCATGCGAAAGCAACGGATGAGCGAGCATAGATCAACTCCAGCTCAGAAATTTCATTCGGGAAAAGGAAAAAAAACCGGGAACGAGCGCCGGTGCCTCTCCTCTCATCGCCATGCACCGAACTTGCTGCTGCTGATTACATCAAACCCGCTAGCAAAACACAGAAAAAGCGCGACATCCAAGCAAACATCCCCATTTAAACCAGCTCGCTCCACCGTCCACTACCAGTTCCTATAGACATAAACAACATCACAGCATCTGTGCGGTCAATTTAGGACGAAATTCACAATGCCATGTCTGATTGAAAGCTATCGCGTCAGCCGTTATAAAAGCTGTACGATATCTCTTCCATTACGACACACAACTTTTGCCACACACGTCTTTTCTTTTCCTTTTTCATCTTTCACTCCTCCCATTGGAGGAATTATCCATCCATCAAACGCCTCTATCTTTCCTTCTCCTTCACATGCGAAAACGAAAGCAGGAGACGGAAAGATATCGCTCTTCGATTTGGATTGGTGTGGGTGCATCCTTCATCGCACGTACGTACGTACTACCGCTTCCGTTTGTCCTTGTCAAAAACGGCGGTGGCAGCGAATGTGTAGTATGTACACCTCTGGGTCGTCGTCTTCTCCATCACCTTCCTCTTTCCCTGCCAATCCGCTGTTGAAGAACGTTCTTTGCTCGCGCACGTTGTTGTAGTGCAACCTACAGTGCCGTAGTAATGTACATACCTGGCAAACGGCATACCAATGACGACTTACCGTATTTTTGGGTGCATATCCCCCATTGTATATCCCCCCCGTTACCCCCCATTGACAAACATAATTTTGGCAGTAATCCCCCTTATACCCCCCATACAGACACACAAAACGGCATAGCCACTCCTACACCAAGCTACTATGCCTGTAGGATTAGCAGCAGTCACAAAAACCCCCGACTTATGCCCAAAACACATACTTTTACCTCAAAAACATGCCTCTACACACCCCTCAAAAACACAAATTTTGCCAATATCCCCCATAAACCCCCCAAAAACCCCAACCCTTTTTACACCCAAAGCCCGGTATTACTTTACAAAAGCCAAAGCAAAGCCCCTTCACGTCACATCGCATGTCTGCTCTCCGTGCTCAACACAAACTATCAATACAACCTGCAAGCACATGCTCGCTTTTCGTCCTCTATATTCGTGCATGAAAATAATCTCTATAATATAACCCACCCCTCCGCCACAACACTGGCCTCATGACCCTACTTCGCTCTATGCCAATAGTAAACTGTCTTTATCCCCAGCAGAATAGACCTGCCCATAGAGAAAAAGATGGCAATGAAAGATGAGAAATCAAACATCCCTTCTGCATGTTCAGTGCATTATTTCCATGCTGCAAGCGCTCGTCAGCGCCCAGCGGGAACAAATACAATTCAACAGTGTTCTGACAATGCGCTAAACGACGGAGACACCTCCTGTAACACACACCCGCACTCTATCCCCACATCATCTGCATCTCATCTGTTGCTGTTGCAGTGCGCAGCTGTCTGGCCGGCTTTCTTTGTGCATCTCTTTCTTGTTCCTCATTCGCACAGATGGATGTGTGTACGAGACGAACCCCGTAAAAGTAAACCAAGGGCAACAAAACCATAGCGGCCAGGTTGAGTACATTGTCCTGAAAAGTTGCTCCAGTAGCCAGCTGTGAGCTCCCGTCTGGTGCATCGTGCGAAAATACTGAGTAGAAGGCTGGCTACACCGTCCCTCAGCATCAGCTAGCCCTTCCCACTTTGAATTTGTATGTCGCTTGCATTCGCTGGAACAGTCTGAGCACAAAAGACACACCGCCGTAAACCCCTTCGCGCGGTTTAGCTAGTCAGAAAGAGAAAGCGAACGTCTACGTCGGCCGTGTCAGAGTCAGAGTGAACTGGCGGCTTCATTCTTCTTTGCTTTTCCCTCCTCAAAGCACAAGCACTTTGTTCCCTCCTCCCAGCCGACCAAGCTTCTTTTCCTCACGTTCCCTCCACTCTTCGCAACTCCAGGCTAGCAGCAAAAGTATGTGTGCTATGGTGTTATGGCCTTCCCCGCTCCCTCTATTGAGTCCCTAAACGAAGAAGACGACGACAAACAGATCAGGGTGATTGATGCCCGGCTGCCCCAATCGTTTTGCGCCTTGCGCCTCCCTCCAAGAGTCAGGACCACCTAGGACGATAAAGTGGCTTGAAATATAGGCGTCACTCGAGGTATGAGGTGCGGTGGCAGGGAGAATAATGAGTTCGCAACAGCAATTCATTCACCTGGAAGAAAACGACGACAGTTGTTCGACTTCCTTTCGCTAAACAACAATTTGTTTTTGTGCTCGCTCAGTTTCCCCCAAAAGAAAGAGAACAAAAGATGGAGGCTCATCTTCTTTTCCGAGTTTGAAGAAAAGGAACGGGAGCGATGAGCGCGACTCACCGGCGGTTATTCCTGTCCCGGTGAAAGAGTCAAGTCGTCGAACTACGAAACGGACGAAGGAGTGCAGAAAACGAACTCGACGACCCCCCGATCCCAACGAAAAAAGGAGCCCCAGCAGCTCAGCAGGGTGTCCTGTTGCCGTCATCAACTTCCGACCTCTGTTGCCTCACTTCACAGCGTGCAATTGCACTCATATTTCAAGCTCTATGGCCTAAACAACACTGTACAGTGCGTGACAGATTGTGTAGGGCGACGCTGGTGTCCCGAAATGAAGTTAGTTCTCCTTCCCCCGCATGAAACGACTTGACATCGGAGTCGGCGCAAAAATAGCCCAAAAAACTTTCGCCATAAACTCTTTCCGAGAATTTTCAACAAGTAAACGCGCTGAGCCCAGCCCAGCCACCCTGACACTGCCCCAGCCCAGTTTGATGCCAGCCAACCCACCAACCACTGTACGCACATACAGTCACACAGAACAGTAACTGTACTGTACATACAGTTTATGGGTGCTCTCGTATCGTACGTACGTGTTGTGCAGCACACCACGGCACGGCAACGGTATGTCTGCCTGCACCAACCAAGTGTCCTTATCACGTCTGCAGATCGGTGCTGGAATTTATTGCGAAAATATTTCTCTAAAACAACACATCACTTCCCCCACTGCACTCAGCCATAACAATAAGAACGGTCACCCCAATGCCACCCAACTATGTGTGTACGTATCAGTACAGTGGCGCCAAGAAAGAATCAGACACGTTTGTAGAATCCCCTTTTGTACGCGATGCCATAGCATTGCTGATAAATGTGCACACTTCAAACTGCCGTCACTCAGGGTGTGGCATACTGCTTCATGCCTTTCCAAAACAACAGCAAACACCACAACATGACCTATACGCTTCAAAAGTGCATATCGCTATTGATTTAGAAGAAAAATGCAGACGAAAACCTCATGCCGACACACTTCGAACAGTGTGTAAAATGTATGCCTGAGTACTGTGTACGTATTGTACATTACGTACTACCCTGACAAAATGCTGACGCGCCATATCAGCCACAACCAGTGATAAAAACTGTTTCAACTGTCAAAAAACTCGCTTCCACGCCCCAAAACAGCCTCAAATATATTGCTCTGACCGGTCTGCAGTTGACATGGAGTATTGGTCATTCAAGGCGAGTGTAGGTAAAACATTACCTTTGCACCCATAAACGATACACCCATTCCTTTGAAAACAAGCGTATCGCCTAACACCTGCCCTCACATGTTTGTTGTCCCGTCACCCTCCCGACGCCCATCTCAACAAAAAACGCTTGTCTGAAAGAATCACTGTCCCAAAAAGGCTGGAGAAACGTCACGTGTCTCCCCTCTTTGTTAAAGGCTTATTCACATTGGAGCAACGTACGCTGGGCGTACTTATTCATTGCTCGGACAGCTAATGGCCATGCATCTTTCGCCTCTTCACCAGGCACCCTGCGCATTTTCCTCCAATACGAACAAGCCTTCACGAAGAAAGAAAGGTATTTTTGCTCTTTCGCTTACCAGAGGTGGGAGCTCGGGGTCCGAAGAAGGCCGGTCTTCCGGTGGGCCTGAGGAACTCCGCGGGCCCAGACGAGGTCATTCCGCCCGGAAAGCCGTTGTGCAACAGCGTCTTCTCTGATTGGGCGCTGCTGAGCGAGAGTTTCTTGTGCCAACTCAGTCTCTTCTTGGTGGAAGGAGCGGCTGAGCTGGAGGCGGAGGCGGCGCTCAGCTTCTTCTTGCTCTTATCGCGCAGTTTCACACCCGAAGTGTCAACGTCCGCGTACATCATGGACACCTGATGATGCGGCGGCAGAGGAGGCGGAGGAGGAGGAGGATGAGACAGCGGATGATACAGCCTACAACACGCACACAAAAGATTTGCACAATAGGTTTCTTTCTGTATTAATAGTCACATGGAGAGAGGAAACGCATTGCAAGCCTAACAGACATCGAGTATGACGTACACAACTACACTGTACAACGTACATACCTATGTGTTGAAGTATAAACGCTGGCACCGAAGAAAGACATGGGATGTGGCTCAACACTTACGCAGAAAAGGGGCAGCAGGCTTTCGGCTTTATAGCTTTGTTTCCGCTGCAGCAGAAAGAAGCAATTTCGAACGTATAATGTATGAAATAAAAGTCAGCTCGTATACAAAGGGTGGAAGGTTGGAAAAGAGAAAGCGAGATACAACAATATCTGATTATACAAACATAAAAAAGCCGCCGCTCCTTCTGCTGTAGCTTCCAGATCCAGGGAAAGGACCACTGTACTGCGTGCGAATTACAGATCTCCCATCTCGCTCATCCCTCAGGAGAGGGAATCAGGGGAAAAACGACAGCGACCGGTCCAGTCTGCCTATTTTCAATTCAAAAGATGTACATACACTGTACAGTACCCCCTGCACGGCAGCGAAACCCAGAAGTGGGTGATAAAGCATCGCAGCACGTTGTGCACATTCGCAGTCGCTCATATCTCAGGCCTGAAAAGCTCTTCTTCTACATTTACTCTGTAACGAAGCCGCCCATAAATTCATAGAAATTTCTCACACCCTGCCTGCCAGCTTGCTCGAATAAATACGTCGGAATGCCAGCAGCCTAGCCTGCCGTCTGCTCTCAAAACATTTGCATAACCCATAAAACATGCGACGTACATACATACATACGCCTCTCGCCTCGTCCAGGAACCTAGAATCTCCTACGTGCATACAGTACGTGTGAGGAACAACTGCACATTACCTTGCTTTGCTTACATGGATACGGCAGCTGCCTGCCCGCTACAGTACGACACGTGGTGCCCGCAGCAAACAACCGCACAAGTAGCGTTCGTTCGTTTCGTACGTACATCATCGTGCCATGCACCTTTATTATAGTGCTTACCCGTTCTGCTCCATGGTGTTGGTAACAGCAGGGCCCACAGTGGTGGGTTGTGCATAGTAGAGAGAGTGATAGGAGCCCGAGTGATAGCCAGAAGAGGCGACAGAGCCTCCGGCGCCGTTGAGCATAGCCGCCGTGCCCGCTCCTCCAGCTCCTAAGCCAGCGTCCGTGTCACAGCTGGTGCTGCGGTTGGAGTCTCTCCTGAGTCGCCCAATGGGGCCTCCGGACAGACGGGCGCTGTTCGTCCAGCACGCTTCCGTCTGCTGCCGCGGCGGATAATAGGCGGAGCCGCTCTCCACGTCTGGCTCATGCTCGTAGATGATGCCGTCTTCCTGTAGACGCTCCGCGATCTCGCTGATGCTCTCGCTTAACGTCACGGCAGAATAGGTCCGACTGCCAGGAGTCACCAGCGCACCGCTGTTGTACAGATGGTGATGCAGCGGTGCGGAAGCGGTGGCCGAGTTCACCATCTTCCCGCCCGGCGCCTGACTGCCTCCTCCGCTGTTCCCGCGGATCACGGCACTGATGCGCTTCTTCAGTCGCTTCATTTCTCTTCTACACACAACTTCAGATGCTGGAAACAGACCAGAAGCGAAGGAAGGGCAGTGGTGGACGAAGAGTAAACGAAATTGAGCTCTGAACAGCTGAGAAGACAGAGATTTAGATTAGGCGATCCTCCTGCACTTTGTTTTTCTTCGCAAAGTGAAATTGAATGACGGGAGCGAGTGAAGTTTATGCGCGGCTCGAGAGTCAGGCAGAGTGCTGCAATGTCAATGCTTACAGTAAGTTGATCGCCAATAAGACACTCTCTCTCCAACTGAGCTCCTGAATTCTATTCCTTCGTCGAACTGGGTAGCTAGCTATCCTATCTATATAGGTGGCAGTGCAACTGCAATGTACTAATCCTGCAGCGGCAACAAACAGTAGCAGGGTGGTCGAGTAGCGACAGCTGCATGCGCCTGTCTTCTCTTCTCTTCCGCCGCAAACGGGAGAAATCGAAGATGCTTCAGTAGTTTATTTCACCACCCGTTCTCTCGTGCAGTATGCGGGAGCAATAAATGCAAGTCACAGTTTTTTGCTCCCACGCTCTCGATGATATATGCCACCTGAAACTTCAAACACAGACATTTAGAAGCAGTCAGAGTCAGTCAGCTGAGTCCCTCCAGCTCCCTTACTGCAGCGCGATGCCGCCCCCAAAGTATGCAGGCAGGCAGGCAGTATTCAGACATAAACGGTACAGTGGGTGGGTGGGTTTTTGCGTTTTCGGAACTTTAAGTAGGTGGTGAAGCGTTCAAAATACTCACCTATCTGTTCGGTAGGTATATAACATACCGACCACATTTCCATTTCATTTTACAACACAACGCCGTCCTCTCTCTCTCTCTCTCTCTTCACACTGCCACCAACCAAACCACAACAACACTGCAACAATTTCCACCCTCTACCTGCCTGTCTGTATAATACGTACAACATCGCGCACAGCAAGCACTTTCCTCCAATAGTCGGCGCACCAATACAAAAACCAACGTGCAAATGCATGCACATACTAATAACTATACATACACACAACCAACCATCGCCACCTTGAAACTCGCTCCTCACTCGTTTCTCCATACCACGTGTACATAGTGCATGTGTACATAAGCCAACCCACCGCACCTTTCGATATACAGAGCGTTCTCATTCGTCGTCGTCCTTTTCGTCAAAGAGTTTTGACCATGAACGTTCGTGTCTCTGTCCACGCACAGTCCACGCCTAACCACTGCAGCAAGAGGCAGGTATAGAGAGTAGGGGGAGAGATAAGAGCTGGCTGGCAGTAGAGAGAGAGAGAGACGTGCAGAGAAGGCAATTTCGGAAGACAGGAAGAGAAAGGAGATTGAATGAAATGGAGTCTCTCTGACGTCCTCTCCTCTCTTCTTCCTCTAAGTACGAAGAACCAAGCAAGTGTCCCTGGACTTCTGTCCTGGCTGGCAGCAGGAAATCAATTTCAGTTTTCAGCAGTTAGGCCCCGTAGAAAGAAGAAAAGTGAGAGTGAAATGGAATCGACTCGTCTCCCCTTTCTTCCGCCCATGCCTTCACTCTACTACTGTCAATAGATCTATTGCCGCTCGCCGGAGACCGTTTCGTTTCGATGCAACATCTTCCTTCTCTTTCCAAACATGGATTGGGAGGGGGCCCAATGGACGGATATTACGTTATCCTCGAGTAGGCAGAACCGAGTACGTGCGCACAGGGATCTCTATCTGTCTACTGTATCTTCCACAACTACAACGTACTATACGTACACCAGTAGGGAGGGACAGGGAGCGAGAGCTACCCGTTCAAACAAAGCTATAGTGTGGTAGGTATTGGAGTGGTGACGATGGTTGGGGCACTGGGTGGGAGAGCTTGTTACCGAGTGGTGCGGTGTAGCCAGTGTGGACGTGGAGAGAAGAAAGAATTCTGATGAATCAAGCGTTCGCCCGCCCACTGATTCCTCTCTTGCAACCAGTAGCAGTAGCAGTGGCGATGTGGGCCCAGCTGATGGGCAATCAGACACCAGATTCGATAAAAAAAATTTCGCGTAGTGCCAGGGCGGTGAAGAGATCTCAGGATTCGAAAGCGATCTCTGCCTGCCTCCTTTTATTCTTCCTCCGCTCAGCAGCTGTGCCTCCCCCTCTCTGCTCAGCACGTAGATACAGACTGCTTCACTTTGTCCCAAGTTGGTGATTACTGATTATGGCCCCATCAAAGCGCAACGTCTCTATTCGCCTTCACGTAGCCTGAAAATCAACAAACTAGATTTCAAGAACATCGTATGCACGCAACGCATCCACAGAACATATTACACGGAACATATCGGTGACATTCAAGGGAGCATCACTTGTAAGTTTGGTAAGATCTTGCGCAAGTAAATACACCTCATTACGCTTAGCACTTCAGATAAATGCCATGGGCATTCCTTTCAAAATTGGAAAAAAATACTTTTCAGTTACGGTTACGGTATACTGCATGAGGCATGTGAACAACAGAGCACAGCGATCGGATCCCTGGAGATTTCAAAAGCATCACAAAACAATCAAGCTCTCATAGGACCAAACCTTGAGAGAAACAATGATGGTCAAAGGCGCATTCGCTAAAAAAACAATATGAAAATGAGTGTTCAAAAATAAAAATCAGGACGCTGCAAAAGCAGAGATAACGACAAAGAATATACGCTTGAAGAAAAACTCCATTAGCTGCGAGAGACGCGAACGAAGAATAGGAAGAAGGAGCTAATGTCCTACTGGATCACTCATCATCCAAAATTGCCCCAGAAACAACAAGCTGCAGAGAGCAGACGGGGCTTGGAGGAAAGGCGATTCGACAGATGACAAGAAATCACAACAGAGAAGCACCAGGCTCCTCTCAGAGCCGCGTAGCTTCTCAACAAACTCCTGCTGTACGTATGCACGTACGTACGTACTGTACATATTCATAAGCCACGGAGGGAGGGGAGGAAAGCCCGGCGGCGCCATCAAAAAACGCGCCCCTGTTTATCGCGTTCAAGACGGGTGCGCGGCCGCAACCAATAAATCCGCGCCACTGTGTTTTTTGTGTTCCCTCGACCGCAAACCTCCAAGCTGATACCGAATTTACGATTGGGATTATCTTCTGCTCAGGAACTTCTGCCGTAATATTGGGATAGCAAATAGGAGCAGGAAATGCGAGTAAGGAATATGGAATGGAAGTATGGAGTATCGAGTATGGAAGTAACATCTTCCACACCGTGCAAAATAGAAAAAGCCCAGAGTCAGCCAGGCCCAAAGTCCAGTCCACTATATCCTCATGAACGTCACATGAACCAAGTAACACAAAACGCTAAGGCCACAGTCAAAACATCCGTGCATGAAGCTGAAAGGGTAGGCCCTTCTCATGGGTAGTATTTGTACTGCGTATTGAGTGCGCACATATTACGCACCCTACCCTACGACAGCACTATCCTGCGCCTACACATACAAATGAAGTTACGATACCAAAAATATTATTGCATATAGGCAACTGTACGTATGGTACAATGGGGTAAACCCGGTCACCTGAACTCCTGTGAACTTGCCATTTCAGCAAATAAACCAAATAGCTCATTTGAAAGAGGAGTGCTCAATGAATGGATTGATATCATATCATACACACACTTGTCTCAATTGGTCCATTTGGTTGCTGAGAGGTACATACACAGCCCTGAAACTTGGGTGGCCGGATTTTCGATAGCGGGGTTTACCCCAGAACATAGTATAGTAACCTAGGTGCACCTCACCTACACGTACGTGAACGTGAAGCGTGAGGCACGCAATAAGACTACTTTCTTATTCATAAGTCATCCCACATCTGTCAAGATAAGATAAGACCAAGGAGGTTCAAAGGTCGGTAGCAATGAACCAAAAGTACAGTACATTGTGAAGGAGTAGGTACATTACAGTATGTAAGCTGTTACAAAAAAAGAACTCGAAGCAAACAAACACTAGAACAGGGCTTGAAGCGCCACGTATGTCCAGCTCAAAAGCAGCACTTGATCAAACAATGCCTGCAAAATTCATTTTAACAATGCAATTTGAGAACTGGATGTGTCAGCTCAGCTCTCTGAGTTGCACATAGGCCTACATACATACTGTAAGTTGAAAAGTTCAGTGAACGTAGTATGCACATCAACGCACGAGCCAGGCGAACGTCTGCGTCTAAGAGGTGGCATTGCTGTTTGAAATAGGGATAAAGCTAAAAGACGCCTACAATAGCATCAGCCTTCGCGTATAGCATACGAAGCAAGCCAGCGCAACCCACTGCACAACACACGACACTGCTATGTGATGTGCATTTTGAACAGAGTACGCCTAGTCAGAAAGACGGCAAAACTACAGCTTGTGTACACAGAGTGCAGCCACAGGTGGGATCTCCACGTATGTTCACTTACGTACTCCGCTAATACGCTATCTACATTATAGTACAAATTATATTTCTGGGACCCATGCATTATTTATCTCAGGATCTAGCCAACGCAGCTCAAAGCGGTTAAAAATCTCTCGATAACTTTAGCTCGGATTGAAAATAAAACAAACCGCATGCGTCTACGTGTCCTCTATGTCGAGAAATCGCCAAATTCCTTAAGTACTACAAATGTACTAAAAAGGTACACTTTTTTCGATTATTCAGCATAACTGAACAAGCCGCAAATACTTTTTCATTAAAAGCAGCCTATCCTATGTAAAATTTGGTGTAGATTTCAAAAATAGTATCGTTGATCCAAAAAAATTTAACCCCTAGTATATAATTTTGCAAAATTTGTATATTTTTGACAATTTTTGGGTAGGGGTTAAATTTTTTGGATCAACGATACTATTTTTGAAATCTACACCAAATTTTACATAGGATAGGCTACTTTTAATGAAAAAGTATTTTCGGCTTGTTCAGTTATGCTGAATAATCGAAAAAAAGTGTCCATTTGTAGTACTTAAGGAATTTGGCGATTTCTCGACATAGAGGGCACGTAGACGCATGCGGTTTTTTTTATTTTCAATCCGAGCTAAAGTTATCGAGAGATTTTTAACCGCTTTGAGCTACGTTGGCTAGATCCTGAGATAAATAATGCATGGGTCCCAGAAATATAATTTGTACTATAGTATCCATACTAATGCATCGTTGGTGAAAGATACAACTATGTTCGCTGCTTCGAAATGCAAAAAGGCAGGGCGAACGTACGAGGAGCATATGTAGATGTACTCAGCAACCAACCATTTTCGGTAGGTTACGGAAGAGAACCTCATATAAATGGGCGCACTGCGTGCAGAGTTCGGGTAGAAGGGGCGCCTCATGTGTCGAATTGGCCTAACCACACATTTCATAGTATCATCTTGCCTAGCCTTATTCGTGTAACGACTTGAGTGATGGGTACAATATGCCATGGACAGGTCGTAATTGCCCGTGGAATTCCGCCTTATACGAAAAAACTTCTTATTTACCATGTGCTCTTAGAGAGGTCTTCGTAAGACAGGTTTCTCTAGGAGTACACGGCACTACGCCCGATAAATATCGCGTCAGTGAAAGCAGCATTTAGATTCGCGACGTCCAAAATGATTCATGGCTTTGCAGTGTGGCTCCTCGCTTTTCGGGCACATACATAGGTTGAACATACGTCGCTTATCTGAACACGGCATTGAATTGTAACACTCGTATTCGGTGTGGCCACTGTTAAGATGAAAAGCTTGTGCTCCTAGGTCGGGGCCACACCGAATGTGTTGCCGTAGAGCCTCCAGTCATAATCCGCCACACGTCCATCACTATGACCGTAGAACTTTGACCCTTGCGAAAAGATGCGCAGGAGAATCGCTCAAGACCTCAACTTCACGAGAATACAGTACGGAAAACGTGTGACACGATATCCGATATCGTATGCTGAGGCCCCACAGCGGACTTATTCTTCAGCTCTTGCTGAGTGAGAATCAAAAGGTAACGAAGGGTCAAGGATGGATAACGTTGCGGATCCTACGTACCATTTTATAGTCGGAGAAACGATCAAGAGTTCGCTTGACAATTTTGCCGCTCCTGTGGCAATGTAACATTTCTAAAACATTCTAAACAAGAATAGCAATAGTTTACCGATTAGAAGTTACTGTGTCCCTGTGTCCCTGTGTCCCTAGACTGGGTTACACTAATTGCTAAACCTAAACCTAAACCTAAACCGGCACACTGCTAAACCAATAAACTTATAAGCCAATAGAGTTTTTCTTATACCGTGGTATTTTTATTACAAATTAACAACAAAAAATGCAAATCAGACAAGAAATTGTGATGAAAATTGTAAATTTGCATTGGAAAACGCCAAAATGCGAAGAGAAATAAATGTTTAGTACAAATTGTAATCAAAAATGCAAACAATGTAATCTTCAATGTAATCTTTGCCCACAATTGTGTCTTCTGTTCCACTCCTGCATAAATAGGCTAGGCTCAGGCTCAGGCTTAGGCTCAGGCTTAGGCCTAAGCCTAGCCTATGTATGCAGGAGTGGAACAGAAGACACAATTGTGGGCAAAGATTACATTGTTTGCATTTTTTATACAATTTGTAAATAAAAATTTATTTCTCTTCGCATTTTGCCGTTTTCCAATGCAAATTTACAATTTTCATCACAATTTCTTGTCTGATTTGCATTTTTTGTTGTTAATTTGTAATAAAAATACCACGGTATAAGAAAAACTCTATTGGCTTATAAGTTTATTGGTTTAGCAATTTAGGTTTAGGTTTAGGTTTAGCAATTAGTGTAACCCAGTCTAGGGACACAGGGACACAGGGACACAGTAACTTCTAATCGGTCAATAGTTTTTGAAAAAGGGTCGAAAAGCCGGTTGCTATTCTTGTTTAGAATGTTTAGAAATGTTACATTGCCACGGGAGCGGCAAAATTGTCAAGCGAACTCTTGATCGTTTCTCCGACCATACTATATCAACCATAAATCAAAATAGCTATAAAATACCTTTGCATCCGCGATCCTAGTATTCTCTTGTGCCGATTTTCGTTTGCTTCTCAGCTTTCCCATTTCAATATCTTCATAATGGCTGCACTTCCTTCCTCTTTCACTCCGCCTTGATTCGTTTCTTCATTTCTTTTGCTTTTCTTCTTTTTCTTTTTTCTGGCGACGCGACGCTCCGACTTCGACGTTCTTTCTTTCTCTCTCCTCCAGTATATAGTCAACTTATGCAAACAGTGTAAAGTAAACATAGACCACCCAAGAAGCTACGACCACCCACGTCTCATCTGAATTTGCATATCCGGTAGCGGAAGGAAATTCACTTTCTCGCTGTTCGGAAATGACGTTTCGTTTCATTTTCGCTTGATTTGCTGCTGTTTGCGGTTGGTTTCACATTTTCAATTTCGACTTTTCCAAATCGAAATATCTTTTGTACCACTTGTTCCTTACTTCCTTCTCTTTGTGTGTCGGTAAAATCTGCTGTATCATCTGATTTCTGAAGTGTGAAGGAAGACGTGTTGTGTTGCTGACTTCATCATGTACGACGAAATTCAAGCGGCCAACAAGTTCTTGGCAGATCAGCTCATCAATCGCCTTCCTCGCCGAAAGGTGTCCCTGTTCACTGAGCAGCTGGCCAATTACATGGTTCTCAAATATGACAACCACTGGCATCCCAAGGAACCGCATAAGGGTAATGCCGCGTTGAGATTAGAGACGTACGTACGTTCAACATACGTTCGACGTAAGCCTGAAATAGCCCGTGGCTGTGCATGCTTTTTTCGGACGTACGTCGGACATATGCCCGTGCTCAGATATGTAGCTAATCTGAACGCGGCGGCATACATTATCGAAACGAAGGTACAATAATACATCCGTCGGCACACTCACACTGTTATGTGATCGTTGTGCATGTACTTATCTGTGACCCTTCAAACTATTTGTGCGCTTGCTTTCAGAAGCTGGTTACCGCTGCTTGAAGATCAATCTTTGCGGAACCACCGATTCCATATTCTCGGTACAATTTCCCCAACTGCTGTGCCTCTCGGTCACCTTGATGTTACATAATATGTAGTGTACCTGTACTCTATTCGGTGTTATTTCAGACTGCGGCGGATGATGTCGGCATCTTGCTCGAGGAGGTCTTGCAGTATCTGCCAGGTAAAGCAAACGTGTGCGCATGATAAATCCAAATCGCATGGTAATCGATCATTATTAGTGATTGCCACATGTATAGCCTA
Organism: Epsilonema sp. ZAB3_2; assembly: GCA_030247985.1. Classification (NCBI taxonomy): domain Eukaryota; kingdom Metazoa; phylum Nematoda; class Chromadorea; order Desmodorida; family Epsilonematidae; genus Epsilonema; species Epsilonema sp. ZAB3_2. The sequence continues at coordinate 106,191 of JASAMW010005363.1, forward strand.
CACGTTTACATACATAACATAGCGTATGTATAGAGTAGATGAAGTTGCAATAGTGTAGGAGCGATTTGTGTGTTTCAGCGTCTCTGATGCTGTGGGTGAATCCGGGCGAGGTGAGCTATCAAGTGGGCGAACGAGGGATACCGCAGGTGGTGTATCAGGCGCGGGCGGAGGGCGGAAGCGATCCTCAGCAGCAGAAGCGAGTTGCAGCCGCCGCGAGTCCGGGAGCAGTCGCTTCTCCCTTCGCCTCTCCTGTGAGTGGAGGGGAGCCGTGCAAGCTGACGCTGAACACGACGCCGACGGGGCCGACGCCGGGCAGCAACTGGGTGGTGACCGGCGCGGACGGGGGCTCCGTCTCTCCGCCCACCTTCGAGCTGACGGACCCGAACAACCTCAAGTTCACGGCCGCCTCCTTCGCCATGACCCGATTCGGAACCACCAAACAGAAGACCAACCTGGAGGTGCTCAAGCGCATCCAGCGCAAGGCCGCCATCTCCGCCGCCGCCAAATTCACCAGCTGTAAGAGTACTGTACGCTCGTCCCATGCACAGCTTCCCCTCCCCCCCAATGCATAGCCATATAGGACCTCTCAATTTTTGCACGGGGCTATATGCACCAGTAAATAGGGTATTGAAATAGGTAGGTACCGTATGTAGGCATATATTGAATTCCGCATATTTTATTCACCCTACTCCCGAGCAAACATGTTGTACCCTAGCGAAAATCGTTTTTGTCGTTTCGCACTATTGTTTTTACCGTTCCCCCGGCTGCCTGTTCCACCTCTTATTCACTAACAGACTTATTATTATTCTCTTATTCTTGACTTGATGTTTCAGCCAACAGCGGTAGTGTCACTCCGATTCCGTCTCAGCACGGGTCGCCCGGCGGTCACAGAGGTGGAGCTGGCGGAGGAGACGCGACCGACTGCATCTTTCCATCCTCATCCAACAACCCCTTCCTCCGCTCTCCGGGCGGCCCTCCACAGATGGCACAGCCGCCCATCTCCCGCTCCATCTGGCCCACTCACCCCGCCTTCTCCTACTGAATGCTGCTGAGAGAAGCTAGCAAAGTGCAGTGAAGGCAAGGGAGAGGGTGAGCTCATGAAACAAACGCCGAAAGTACGCATAGGGTACTTACATTATTAGAACGAAGATATGTTACAGCACAGCGGGCTCCACGACAGGGTATGTAAGCGAGTTCTCGCTTTTATGTACAGTACCTACCTACCTTACGTATGAATACATCATAATTCGTTTGTTGAAACAACGCATGAGATTTGGTAGAGTAGGGGATGTTGCGTTCTTTTTTTGCTTATTTGGCCGCTTTTTTCTTGGAAAATTGAATGCCCTGTCCTTTACAGTCACCGTTTGTACTTCTACATGTGTCATTTAGATTTCAGGGTGTAGGTAATCTTAAGAATGTGGGTGTTTCTAGTTTCTACGCTGCTTTTGCAATAAGCTTCACAGCTAATTATAGTTTGACATCCTGCGTACTTTCATAGCAGGTGATACTCTATCGTGAGCGAATATTATATTTTGAAGTTTCTGTTCTGTTCTGTAGACTTTTGCAGTGTTTTTATTTGTTTCAAGTTTGCTACGAAGTGCATACAGTATGTAGGTACTCTTGGCCTTTCTTTTGATTACGTACACCACATCCCCCTGAAGGTATAGGTACGTATGCACATGTATTGCATGTGCTCATGTACCATGTACGTACATGAATAAACAGCGGAGCGAGAGATTGACAGCAAAGAAATAGAGAGGAGGGAAACGTGAGTGTTGGATTAGAGGAGGAGGAAGCAGGGACCGAGGCAATGGAAGCGAGGAGAGGAAATAAGTGGAAATAACTGAAACAGGACGCGAGTTACCGAGAAAAGTGAACGACTCGCTCATCATGCTGGTCTTGTTAGCTGTAAGGGCGCACGCACACTCACCTTGGAGCAGAGACGGAATCTGACTGCTTGTGGGAAGTCGTTGATCTCCAATTCCTCTTCGTAGTACATGTACTGCGGCGCTTCCTCTTCTGCCGACTTTTCCGTCGGCGTGTAATTCAGCTTCTCGTTCAGCTTGTTGGCGAATTGCTGAGCGATGGACTTGGCCTAAAAGGAACACGCAAATCTATCCGCCGTGAAGTAATCTACAGATACAAGGACATAGTAACGTTGGTACAGTACTGTAGGCTACATACCGAGATATTCATGTTAGCGACGGCGACGGAGCCTCCTTTGAGTACGGCATCCGCAGTCTGCTGACTGATATCCTTGGCGCCGACGCCGAGATTCTTCTCCAGATGAATTTGTCTGGCTGCCAACTTCGCCTTCTCCAGTGCTTCCTGATTCGGCTTCGGAGCGCCCTCCTTCCCTGGACCCGTAGAATGAGACGCCTCTTTCGTCCGCTTTGTACTCTTCAACAGCGTCTGAATAGTCTGATCCACCTGTAACAATCAGAAAACTAATGCTTCTTATCCAGGCTTCCAGACGCATGGTTACGTACGCACACATGCAAGTATGTGCGTGTCAAGTCAACAACAGGCAGTGGTTGTACATTGCAGCCACTTACGTCATCTTCGTCAGCTCCCTCTTCTCCCAAGCCGTGGACAAGTTTCTCCACGGTCTTCTTAGAGGCCACAGCCTTCGCTTCCTCTTCGTCGAATTTGTAACCCGAACCCCCGAAGCCGCTTGCTCTCTTCACTTCCTTTCCTTCCTAAAACACAGCAAATCAAGTCACCATTTTTAATACTGGCACCGGATCGCGTACAATCTTATAAAACGCTGCGACTGCAAATAGCCTACAGCACAAAGGTAGATCGAATGCAAAACATATGCATGTACATACCTCGGCCATTTTGGCCTTGAAATCGTCCCACATCTTCTTGAGTTCCGGCGGGACTTCGGTTCCACTGAACTCCAGTGCAGTGTAGACGTCACCGGCGTGTCTCTCCTGGCCTTCGGGAAGGATGAAGGTGTAGGCGTATCCCTTGTTGCCGGCGCGTCCCGTTCTCCCCACGCGATGTACGTAGTCCTCGTAGTGATTGGGCGCGTCGTAGTTCACCACCAGAATCAGCTTCTTAACGTCCAGGCCTCTAGCCGCCACCGATGTCGCAACCTAGTACAATACATAAGTAGGTACAGCGTTAGGATCAGATCCGCAAATGCACACATACCGTATTTACCTGTTGTGCATAATAGCGCCATAGCTCCCTATGCATAGTTCCATATTGGGAAAACATAAAAAATGCTCTATGCACAGCTACATTGTAGGTACTATAGGGTACTTGAAGCTACCTACATAAGCGGGTCATAAGCTTCCCATAGCCACTCCCACACCAAGCTAAGATCCCTATAAGCCTGCTTTGGGTGTATTGTACTAGAACAAAGGGGCTTTGCACAGGTAAATACGGTACTACGCGATAAAGCTCAACCATACAATAGTGCTGAGTAGCCGTGCCGTACCCCAACGTACAACAGCACTGTGTTGCAAAGAGAACCCATAACGCACATGAACATACCAGTATCCTAATTTTGCCGAGCTTGAAGTCGAGGATGGTGGAGTCCCGGTCGAACTGGTCGATGGCGCCGTGGAGTGGGGCGCAGTTGTAGCCGGCCTTCATCAGCTCTCCCACCAGATCGTCCGCCTTCTCCTGCTTCTCCGTGAACACCAGGACGCTGCCCTGCTCGAAGTAGATGCCCAGCAGCTCCAACAGCTTCAGAAACTTCTGCTCCTCGTCACAGATCACCACGTTCTGCTCCACATCTCCGCACACCATGCTCTTCGCACCAACCTGCAGCAACGTACACACGAAACTTATTGCGCAGTCCATTATACAGGGTGTATCAGAATAAACTAACCGGGTGTTTGTGCCTCCCATTCCTCAACGGAGCATTCGATTTCAGTACGCTCTTTTGTATTTTGTAGCTAAGGCTTCTACAATTTAGCTGACAAAATTTCAGCCGCCTACTCCCTCTACTAAGGAAGTTATGTAGGCTCAAACTTTCTGAAGCTGAATTTTACGTTTTTTTCTCACTATGGGGGAAAACCTGGGATAAGAAATTGAAGGATGAGAGAGCCGATAAGGGGAGGGGGGGTTAAAAAAACTCCCACAAAAGAAAAAAAAAAAAAAAAAAAATCTAACACAAAGCAAAAGACACAACAACACCAACCCACCACCAAACAAAAACAAAAAAAAAAAAAAAAAAAAAAAAAAAAAAAAAAAAAAAAAAAAAAAAAAAAAAAAAAAAAAAAAAAAAAAAAAAAAAACAAACCCCTTAAGGACAAAGTTAGCACTCCACAGCTGAGTTTTCAATTTTTCTTCATAATACCGCAGCAGATTTAGTTCTGCCGCATCCTGCGCAGGATATTGAACATGTTTTGAAAAGGTATTGGCTTTGGGATGGTAGAATATGCTCTCCATTGCGGTACAATAGTAGGCAAATCCTCGATTTCTGAGGTCAGCCTTCTTGAGCTGTTTTGAACCGCTTCTTGTTGGCCTAGAAAGTTGAAATTTTGCCTGCACAAACGTTGAAGCCCTGGCTACATACTGCAAAAGACCGCAGTGAAAAATGACTCTCCGTTGTGGAGTTATACGCACAAACATCCGGTGAGTTTATTCTGATACACCCTATACAACAAGCAACTATTGCATACCAGTATTTCCACCGGCTTGTTCATGGCTTTTCGCGCCAATCCCTCCATCTGTCTGGGGAATGTGGCTGAGAACATGACCGTCTGCCGATCCGGTCGAATATTACCCACAATACGCGTCACTTGCGGCTCGAAACCCATCTACAACACACAAAGACAAACAGCACCACTGTTGAGAGATTTCTTGCGCCAACAAAGTCAGAGGAAGCAACCGACATAAGGCAAAATAAAATGGGATTGGGGGCTTCACTTACGTCGAACATGCGATCTGCCTCATCCATAACGAGGTAGGTGACTCGACGGAGATTTGTCACTCGCCCTGCAAAACAAAATCATCAACTTTTTCGCTTCTGCACGTCAAAATGCGTATAAGTTTCACCTCAGTTGGTTGAGAAATTTTTGGCACGTAGTGCATGTACGTAGCGAATATGGTACTAACCCAGTAGAAATAGAAATGGTGCCAAATGGATTCTGTACTAACTATACTGCGGACAAACCAAGAAGGACATACCGTTATTGGCTGCCAGCATATCGATCATTCGTCCGGGCGTACATACGACGATCTCGGCTCCCCTCTTTAACTCGGCGATCTGTTCAGTGATGCCGGTGCCGCCGTAGACACAGACGCATTGCAAGCCCAGCGGCTTACAGAACTTCTTAAACTCCTTCGCCGTCTGCATGGCCAGCTCTCGCGTCGGACTCATTATCAATCCTACAATAGTCAGACAGAGGGCACAATTCGAAACTGCATATTCACACAGTTATTTTTCCAACAATCCCATGAGATTGTTTGTTATAAACCACTACTCCACTTCAACCACTGTACAATGTCGCTTTACCAATTGGTCCATCCAGTTCATCCAGTGGCTCCTGATCCATGACGTGTCGGAGTAGCGGAAGGAGGAAGGCTAGCGTTTTGCCAGATCCGGTCTTGGCGATGCCTATCACGTCTCTGCCGCTCATGATGGCGGGAATGGCTTGGGCTTGAATGGGCGTGGGCTTCTCGTAGTTGAGCTTGCGCAGAGTGTCCAGCACTACGCGACTGTTGCCGCACTGCGCCCAGGTCTTCACGGGACGGGGCACGTTCTTGCCTCGGATTTTGATGCCCTCCAGACTCTCGCGATACTCAGCCACCTCCTCCTCTGTCATCCGCCTAATTTCCGGCACCTCCACGTAGAAATCGCGGCGAAAGGCGCGATAGAAGACCTTGGAGTGGTCGGTGACCGGCAGCTGTTTCGCGCGCGTCGCCAGCGACTGAGCCAAAGCGCCCTCGATATCGAACTCCTTCTCCTCGTCAGAATACTACAAACAACAACACAGCAATCAGATGTGCACTATGATGGAAAAACAGGACAGAAACTTGTACAAGGACAGTCTGTTTGCGCTACCGGTTGGCTAAACTTGTGTTTCTCACCTCGGGAGCATCCGCGTCTTGTTCTATGATAACACCCTTCTTGGAGCCCGAATCACTGCTCACTGCCGAATGCACAACAACAACCTTCTTCGTCCTCCCTTCACCCTGAAACAATCGAACTCCCTCACGTCATTTCTTATACAGAGAGAGAATAAGACAACACGTCAAAGACAAGATGAAGATACAATCATAAGCATAAGTACATACCGTAGCGGAAGCTGCGTTTTCCCCTTTCTTGCCGCTTTCCTTTCTCGCGCCCGTGACCTTCCAGTCTTTCCGCACCGTCTGGTTCACCTCCAGCATGAATGCGTCCAGTGGATCGATGCCGTCCTCCTCCTTCTCTGCTCCTTCTTTCTTCTCTTCCTTCTCCACCACAGTCTCTGGTTCTTCCTCCATCACTTCCTGTTGTTGAACAGGCTCCTCCCCATTTTCCTGCTTCTTTCTTTCCAGCATGGCTCTAACTGCAGCCGCTGCCGCCGCCGCAGCTGCAGCTTTTGGCGTCGCTGTTGCTGTTGCAGTTTGCTCCGTCTTCCGCTCAGTTTTCACCTCCGCAGTAGGTTTGCCAGGCTCTGCTTTTACGCTGTTAGCAACAGGCTTCTTTGATTCGCTCGTCTTTTCTGCTGAAGCTTCTTCCGCCATCTCCTCGTCATCTTCATCTTCGTCGTCTAGCGTCCACTGCTAAAAACAGAAGGAACAATAGCCTGTATGTATATAAATTAGTCACCCAAAGGACAATGCAGTTGCACCAAAGCAAATACGGTGTTCTTTGTCCGCTGCTCACCTTTTTCTGAGCGGCTTCTTCCGCCGCCTGCTCCATCTTGACCGCTTCCTCCTTCTTCCTTCGTTCTTCTCTCCATTTCTCGATGCGCTCTCTCCGCTTCTGCATTTCCGATTCAAGCTTCTTCTCTGCCATCTCCTAAACACAGTCATTCAGCGGCTGATTTCACACTCCTTCAGCAAGCTATGTATGTAAGCTGCTGTACGTCACTACACGAGGATACACTACCGTATTTTTGGGTGTATAGCCCCATGGGGGTATACAAAAATTGAGAGGTCCAATGGGGGGTTATACACTAGGGGGGATATACAATGGGTGGGGATATACATAGGACAAAATTTATGTTTTTGAGAGGTGTGTGTGTAGAGGTGAGAGGTGTGTAGAGGCATGTTTTTGAGGTCAAAAGTACGTGTTTTAGGGCATAATCGCGGTTAAAACAGGGTTATTCTAGTATAAGACATGCTCAGCTAAGCTTATAGGCATGGTAGAATGGTGTAGGAGTAGCTATAGCTAGCTTATGACCAGCTTACATAGGTAGGTTAGGTACCTTACAGTACATGGGGGGTTATACACCAGGGGGGGATATACAAAGGACAAAATTTATGTTTTGCCAATGGGGGGTTATACACTAGGGGGGGATATACAATAGGGGGGGATATACACCCAAAAATACGTACGTCAACGTTTCTTACCTTGTCGGTCATGTTGACAATCTCTCCAACGTCCAATTCATCTCTGGCTCTTTTTCGTCTGCTTTCTACTGGAGGACTTTTGCTTCTGCTACGACTTCGACGCCGTTGTTGCTTCTCACCTCGATACGAGCGCCCTTCCCACTTCCTACCAAACACAAAAATACACTCATGTACATTCGCACTTTTTACACATCATATTCTAGACATGATATTACGCAAATCCAGAGAGAAATGTGAAACACATTCACCTACCTGTCTTTTCTCCATTGCCTATCACGGTCCTTATCCTTCTCATTTCGACTGGCATAGCTGCTCGACCGTCTGTCAAACCTGAAACACACAAGAACGCGCAACAGCACGTAGTACATGCCATAGAGTCTTGTTGTGAACCCGGCCGCCATTATTGATGGGGTAAACCCGACCACCCACACATAGAAAAAAGGCCTTCAGTACTTAGGTGGGCGGGTTTACCCCACAGTACCCTACTTTTCGGTAATCGTTTTGGAAACACATAAAATACTTACCTATTGTCACGTCCCATTTCCGCACACGTCAAAAACACAACCAAGCAATTGGTTCAACCCAAGTTCAACGTTCAAGAAATCTTTCTATGACTGGAGAACGGGCAGGTAAAGTTTCTTGTAAGAGGAGAACGGAGTTATTTCTCCAAAGGATGATAGTTGAGTAGCTTTTCGATCAAATCCACGTGAGACAGCAGCATACGACGGCAACAGTAACGCTTTAGATTCAACGCATCTAAGGCGTCGCCTTCGGTATATTCGGCCTGCAGCAATCCCAAATACGCCTCCCACTTGTTACCGATGACCTTCCCACAGGTGAAACACCGAATCGGAATGATCATTTGCGTTGCGATTGATGTTCAGTTTTTCACGATCAATCAAAGCTGCTCTTCGTCTGGTCCTGGTCCAAAACTCCGATGATATCGATGACAGAAATATTTCTAATTTCTGTAGATGATACCCAGTCCAAGTTTCTGGGTTTTGGGTTTTGAGATTGGGTTTGGGTTTTGGGTTTTGAGATTGGGTTTAGGGTTTTCGGCTACAACGAAGCTACTCCAATATTGGGTTTTGGGTTTTGAGTCTGGGTTTTGGGTTTTGAGATTAGGGTTTTGGGTTTTCGGCTACAATGAAGCTACTCCAACATTGGGTTTTGGGTTTTGAACCTGTTTTGGGTTTTGAGATTGGGTTTTGAGTTTTCGGCTACAACAAAACTACTCCAACATTGCGTTTTGGGTTTTGAGATTGGGTTTCACTTCTATGTACATCGGCTAGGCTGAGACAGCCTTAGGCTGAGGCTTACAGTGCATTTTCACTTGCCGGCGTTTTTCAAAAGGGGTCGTTTTAAGTGACACCGCGGCTTCCGCGCCGGGTTGAAAGTATTGGACCGAACCGGCGCGGAAGCCGCGGTGTCGCTTAAAACGACACTTATTGAAAAACGCCGGGAAGTGAAAATGCACACTTAGGCTCAGGATTAGGTTTAGGCTTTGAGTAGACTGTATACATTGGCTAGGCTTAGGCCTAAGCCTAAGCCTGAGCCTGAGCCTAGCCTATGTACACAGGAGTCGAACAGAAGAGACAACTGTGAGCTAAGATTGCATTTTTTTTTTACAATTTGTAAATAAAAATACCACATAACATACCTAAGGGTACACAGTGAGGTGTCAGCAGAACATAACAGAGGAAGACACAAGACTCAATAACTTTATGAAAGTCTCAAAACTCAAAACCCATGGCGCGTTCACCAGACGTCCGTTACGTCCGTCTGTCCGTCTGTCCGTCCGTTCGTCAACCCATAAGTGTTTGTCCGTCCATCCGTTCGTCAACCCATATGAGTTGACGGATGGACGGACGTCCGTTACGGACGTTACGGACGTCTGGTGAACGCGCCACCAATCTCAAAACTCAAAACCCATTCTTCAAACCCAAAATCCAACCTCAAAACTCAAAACCCAAAGCCCAATCTCAAATCCCTAAACCCAATCTCAAAACCAAAAACCCAGGCTCAAAATCCAAAACCCAATGTTGGAGTAGCTTCGTTGTAGCCGAAAACTCAAAACCCAATCTCAAAAGCCAAAACCCAGGCTCAAACCCAAAACCCAATGTTGGAGTAGCTTCGTTGTAGCCGAAAACCCAAAACCCAATCTCAAAACCCAAAACCAAATCTCAAAACCCAAAACCCAGAAACTTGGACTGGGTGTAGATGATGATTCGATCTGTTTCTTCGTTCGATGATCAAGAAACCATAAGGCCGGCATGGGCGTAGGCACGGGTGCAACCTAAACAAACATTGCGTGTCTTTGCTCCGATCATATCCCACAAAAAAGATCTGCAGCAGCATCTGCACGTTCGGCTCGCTTTTCGATTGAATGTCGATGTACATACATTAGCTATTGTCTACTATTGTAGGTAGACGTCGCTAATCTGAAGCAGCATGAGGTAGCCTACTTGTAGGTGTCCTTTACATATGTATGAGACATGTTGTAAAAAGTTCACAAATGTCTTTTTTGCCAACACCTACGCATATACCGTAGTCTTCCTTCATTCGCTTCGGGACCTGATCATATGGTGTCCCTCGTTCGGCTAATCTAAATCATGGGAAAAGCGTGGATTGGCAGATTGAGGCACATTTTCCACTTTTTTCAATGCCAGCCTTTAGACGGCTGTAACAATACCGTGCCCGTGTCTCTACCCGCTAATAGAAAGTTCTCAGCACATAACGAAACTTGACGTTTCTCCAGGCAAGGGCCCATCTATCTCCAACTCTTGATGGCTTCACCGTACGTACCCAGGAACGGCTGCCGTACTGGTATTTTCGCATAAACAAGACAATGTCAGCACCACGGTGTGGTAAGTTTAGCTACGAAGCAGCTAGACTTCGTGTTGCGCTGTTTCCATCAACTTCGTCAGTATCGCCTTCATTTCTGAATATTGTAAATGTACCAATAGTGGTATCTCGATATGCTTCCTCCAAAGAAAAACCCAAATTTGACTGGGAATCTGCAGAAATGCCGGTGCGCGATTATTCGCCCCCGTCTTCGTCCGCTCCGCGAGCTCGTCGCGTGTTCGCCTGCGGGTTGGCTGCGGGCGGCGCTCTGGGGATCCGCGAGCTGGTGGCGCCGCGCGATAAGGATTCTCTGCGCGCCCCCCTTTGGAAAATGTACACACCCCGTCAGGTGCCATTGTCGCAACATAGGCGGATAAAGAAAGTTGCGGCCGGTTACGGCTTCAGTCTTTTGGCTGCGGACGGGCAACTGTTCGGCACCGGCATCAATACGGACAGTCAGCTGGGCTTTCATCCGTCGAAGTCGGATCCGAAAAAGTCGCGACAGTGGCTGATACAACCGGAACCCATCGTTCTACCTTTGAGAGCCCCCGGAACTACGAGAATCGTGGACGTGGCTTGCGGAAGAGCGCACAGCGCCGTCCTGACTGACAAGGAAGGGCTTTTCGCGTTCGGCAACAATTCCTTGGGGCAGTGCGGAAGGCAGATTGTGCCCGACGAAGACTTTTCTTACACGAGTAGCATCGTGCGTCGTGTTGAGGGTGTCGAAGGGAAATCGATAGCCATATGCTGCGGCGCGGATCATACGCTTGTGTTGACAGAGTGCGGCCGCGTTTGGAGTTTCGGGTGCGGAGCAGATGGCCAACTGGGCCGCGGCCACATGGAGAGGGCGGATTGGCGGCCGCGTTTGGTTGGCGGCCCGCTGGAAGGCGTTAGAGTGATGCAAATCGCGGGCTCGGCCGACACTGTTCTTGCCTTGGACGGGGAAGGCGGCGTCTGGGCTTGGGGAAATGCGGAATATGGACAGCTGATGGCGCAAACTGGCGGAATGCCGCAGTGGGCGGAGCCTGTACGCCTGCCCCTCGAGGATTGGCTGGAAAAGGGCGACGCGGTGAGTTGGGTAGCGGCTGGCGGCAGCGTGTGCACCTGCGTCACTCGTGCAGGCCGCCTCTACACCTGGGGATTCGGCTTTCTGGGCCAAGGACCGGAGGTGCTCAGCAAGACTTTTCCCAGTGAAATTCCACTGGCAATCTTTGGTCAGTCTGTTGCCCAGCCGGATGTCGGAGTTGCAAGCGTTACCGCCGGTCTCATGCATTTTGCCGCCATCACCAATCAGGGTGACCTGTACACGTGGGGAAAGAATCGCTACGGGCTTTTGGGACTGGGCGGTGAGGAGGACCAGTACTTTCCGCTACAGGTTAACCTGAATGGGCGCTGTATCCAGGTGGCTTGCGGCCCGGATCATACTTTGGCTGTGACGAAAGCGTTGATTTGAAATCATGACAACCTGCATTTACTACGTATAGGTATAGTATTCCCTGCTAGGGTGTGTGTCACTTGCCATAATCTTGCAAGTGATGATATATGAGTACTACACGTACCCTATAGGTACACTTTATTTATGCTAAAACACAATGTTCTGCATGCAACCCCATCCAAAAGTATCAACATTCATGGGAAAATTACATACAACATAGTTCCTCACACGATCAAATCAAGTCAAATCAGCATCGTAAATTTCAAAATAAGAAGAACATACCGAATATCAATCGTCTTTATTATGCTGGCTTGGATTGGATTCATCAGACAGAAGCAGCAGCCGTGTCATTAGTCATGCGACAGCCGTTGAGGCAGACGATGGCGTAATTTAGAGCTGATGCGTAGGAGACCCAGATCAAGTACGGGAACATGAGGAGTGCAGCCACTTTGGACACTGGCAGAAAAGTCACCACGCACGCCAGCACCAAGCCCCAGACTGCAGCAACCGCCAGCTGAGCCTGCAATCAACATCAAGTGAATACTTTAGGTTTGGTCCAAATGCTAGTGGAAAGTAGGTAATACCAGGACTACCAAAGTACTAGGTAGGTGCTATACCACCGCCTTGAGTTTTTGTGTAGAAACAAAATCCGCTTTGTAGCTTTACGCTGCGTAATGTAATCAAATCAATGTTCCTTATCTCCGGAGTAAAGCTACAGTATGCTACACAAAACAAGCGCAGCGCTGGACCGGGACGCATACGTCCAAACCATACACAGTTATGGGCAAGTGGACAGGGCGAGCCTAGTGCACACGCTTAGAGGAGGGACGACGGGCAAAAGGAGCGACCCCCCCCCCACCCCCCCCCCGCAACCCCCCCAAAACACACACAAAAAAAAAAAAAAACACCAAAAAAAAAAAAAAAAAAAACACAACCCCCACCGGGACTCATTAGTACTAATACAGACAAGTGGAAGCTTACTCCTCCCAACAAGCCAAAGCCAAAGAAAAGCGGTGTCCATGCCCAATTGATCAGGAGTTGTGCGGTGTAAAGCAGGAGCGGAGGGATGCTCTCTCGACTCAGGCCGTTCCCACATTTCCACACCAAATAGGAAGAGAAGCCCATCAGCAGATACAGCACCGACCATACAGGACTGAACAGCCAGGACGGAGGAGCCCAAGGAGGCTTCTTCATCTCACCCCTCTTTTCACACAAACACATACGCCATCAGCCTCCAACATTCATACTGTAGAATGGGAAATTTTGGGATGAGACACTAAGTTGAGAGCCCCGAGACAAATATTTTGTCGTCCTAACCTGCCAGTTTTGTATGTAAATAGTGCAGCAAAGCTGCAGCTGTTCAAAAATTGCTGTTGTCCGTCCCAACACGGCGAAATCCTAACTTGTCCCAAAATTTGGCTTTCTTTCCGGTGTTATTGTGTCACCTTATATGCTCCAGTGTTGAAGGCGCGAGCACCAATAAATCCACCGACGAGTGGAAGAAACGTCAGGACGGCAATTAGAATCCATTCATACCATCGGATACGCCTTCAAGCAACATCAACGTGTTTTAAATCGTTCAGTGACATATGAAACAAGCAATTCTCAGCAAACTTCACGAGCGCTCACTTGATGGAGTTGATAATGCCACCATTGCCATCTGCCATGTTTCGTTGTTGCTGCGGTAGAATCTCTACTTCTTCACTCAATCTCTCCATAAAGCTAATGGGAGCACAAAGCACATAAACGATCACAGTACTACCTACCTGAAGCAGTTAGAAGAACAGTACAGTAGAAATGGAATAGTAGTCGACCGATGACAATTGTCAAACACAAACGCGAAGTTTCATCAAAATTTATTTTTTTCTGCCGTTAGCAAAAGCAAATGCAGAATGTAATTCCACGTGGTGACAATCACTGCCAAGCCAGACCAGTAAATAACCAACTAATAACAATGTAAGCGAAAAACTCACTCGAAAAACCGGCTCTAAAAATGTGAAAGCTCCGCCGTAAGCACAATAATAGTATTTGTACAGTACATTCGGTGCATCAAATAATACGTATTGTAATTTGTAAGCAGATCACAGATGAACATGTAGAAATTACACAGGGCAAAAACATGAAAGAACAATGCAAACTTCACCCGTGTCGTCATGGTGACTGACCACATTTACATACTAGTAGGTGGCAAAAGGTGCGGCAGTATTAGGTAACTCCCACAAAAGCAGTAAACATCGGATCTCTCTCTGCCCTGTGGCCCGGAACATGGAATGCATAATATTACACATCGTACGAATGTCATTCACTCCATTATTGTACCCAACGGACAAAGACGGTGTGTGGACTCAGACACTGACCGGAGATCCGCTGGGCGACGCTTCTCCGAGTCCAGAATCCGCATCCACGATGGAGTAGTAGTGCTGACTGTCACCCGGCTGCACAGCCAGCACCGTCTTGTGTACGTTCGCCCTGTTGCCCGCGCCGATTTCGTACTCTTCGTCGTAGAGAGGATTTCCGAAGGACGGAGAGGACAGAGACCCGCTTCTCGCCTGCTGCTGCTGCTGTTGTTGACGCTGGTGATCCAAGGGCTCGACGGACGGCTGACGCACGATGATCTTCTCCGTCTCGCTGTTGTTTCTGCCCCCCAGCGGAAAGCGACGGAAGCGAGCGAAGGAAACGGCGCTGCTCACCTTGTGCAAAGGCGGAGAACGCAGGGGAGAACGCCTGCACACACAGAAAGACAACGTTATCGCCCGTACATGCGCTTGTCAAAACCCTGGCCAGCATTCAGTACAGTACACATACAGTAGGTACTGTACATATCAGTACATACATACATACATGAATGACATACAGGACTGCGGATTACAGCAAGTATTGCTTAGCGAGTCCGTTGCGGTGGATGAAGACGCCGACGAAGACGCCGAGCGCCAGCAGCAGAATCCCCAGTCCGAACACCATCGCCAGCCAACTCAGGTCAGTGGAGGAGGAGGCGGAGGACGAGGAAGAGGAGGAGAGGAGACGCTCCTGCTCAGCCGACAGCACCACCTCGCAATAGTCACCCACAAAACCAGCCGCACATCTGCAACAAATACAATACCAGCATTGGGCTTTCCGTCCACTACGTGAGAAACGCTCAAGGCCATTCCAAAGCCGACCATTGATGGTAGGTAACGCATACGTAAGTAGGCCACGCAGAGTACACGTTCTATCTACATACAATAGGTACAGAGTTCAATAGGTACAGAGTACATACAGTAGTGCGTGCATAGTAGTAGTGCTTACTGGCAATGGTGCGGTTCTTCCAGCGAGCAAATGCCTCCGTTCAAGCATGGAGATTCTCCACCATTACACAGGCGCTCAAACTCCTCCTTGCACATCCTCGGCCCCTGAAACAATCACATCGCTACCATTACCGCCACTGCCCCATCCTCTTTGCTTCAAAGCATCCTTAATAAATACCCCAATAGCCTCCGGCTGGACCAAGTAATGACAGCTAAGCACATCCTCGTCGAGTGGGCTCTTCTCTTCCGTGTAATGCGAGGGACAAGCGCATGTGTATCCAGTGCGCTTGGTGGAGCTGAGAAGGCAGAGATGCGTACAGTTGGAAGAGGCGCAGGGATTGCTCAGTGTGGCGTCCTGGTAAGTTGGATGATCGATTGCTAAACCGTAAGGCAAACCGGGCAGACTGTGGATCAGGTGGCGCTCTGTCACCTGCCGCAGGTTGGTGTACAACAGGCCTCCCAATTGCCTGCAATTCAAATTTGCAAATATTTATATACATCAGCACGTCATGTAGCAGGAAGGTATGGAACCGTATTTACCGGTGCACAGCCCCAATATGCATAGCCCCATAGTACGTCTCAATTTTGCATAGCCGCATGGGTCTATGCACCGGTATATAGAGATAGACAGATCATTCTGTCGTTCTTACCAGTCGCCCCAGTAAAGTCTGTCGTCAAAAACCAGCAGCTCATTGGCATGATGAATGCCCTTGCTCACCACAATTTCCCTGCAACACATGACACGATACACCGCCGCGAACTGCATAGTATGTACGTAACGTAACAAAGAAACAAAAAACAAGCAAGCTACACTGTGTGTACTGTACATATCCACCTCTTTCCGGTCCTCAGGTCCATGCGTTCGATCATTTTCAGGTCGCCGTCGGCCCAGTAGAGCTGTTCTCTGAGGTAGTCGATGGCGAGGCCGTTGGGCCAGACGATCTTCTCCTCCACCATCACACGTCGGTTGCTGCCGTCCAACTCAGCCGACTCGATGCGGGGATGGTGCGAGTCCCAGTCGGCCCAGTACAGGACGCCGCGTCGCGGATGCAGAGCCAGCGCCCTCACGCGGTGAATGGCGCCGCCCCAGATGAGCATGCGACAGAAGCGCCCGTCGCCCGAACACACGCCCACTCCCGGACCCACGCCCACCTCCACCCGACCGCTGATCGTGTAGTACAGATTGCTCGTCACCCAATCCACCGCAAGGTTGGATAAGCCCTGCAGAATAAGACAAGCTATGAAAACAATATTACAGTCTGTTGCTGTAGAATAGCCGCTGCCCTTTTTGAGCAGAATAAGTTCACTTCTTCTTCCTCACTCTCTCGGGGCAATAGAAGCATGCATTCTGTTCAAAAAAAGCCAAAGGGCGGGGTCACTTCTCTCCAGCAACTGACATAGGCCACATGGACACTACTGCGTGGGTATAAGTAAGTACAGTACCTAGTTTTTACACGAAATACAACATAAACGACGTGTATGTTCCTACGCCAAGTCCGGAGATGAGGCATCGGTTCTGTCGGTTGCGATAGGCGTGGATGGCGCCTTGTTCTCCACTGGTGGAGGCCAGAGCCATGTACAGGGTGCTGCGCTGGACGTCGTAGTCCAAGCCCACCACGTTCTCAGAGATATGCTGCGCTCCGGTGTTCAATCGGCCGTACACCTGGTCAGTTTCCGTCTCAGGGAACAAAGGAAGCGTACGCACCTGGGAAAAGCCACACGGATACATGTGCATAGGCAGGCTTGATTGATACGATGACAGCAGTTTTATGCAAAGATTTTGATCCCTGCATTCAGATGTATGCGTAGTTCAATGGTGACGTCGCTCGTATGAAACGCGCGAGAGGTGCAGCAGAGTTCGATTCCCTTGCAGGCCAGATAACTTGCCTGTCTGCTTTCTGGTTTCTCCTACCTCTCTCTGTACGCTGACGTACAAGGCTCCCGTGCTCTGATCCTGCAGCGTGCACATGCGTCCGTCTGTGAGCATGTCGAAGCCGGGGGCGCAGGCGCACTCGTATCCTCCGTCCGTGTTGATGCAGTATTGATCGCAGCCAGAACTGCCCTCCTCACACTCGTCAACATCCGCGCACGTCTTCTTGTCTTCCATCAGCTTCTTCCCAGGAGGACACGTGCACTCGGGAAACAGCGGATTAGGAAGACAACTGAACTCGCAGCCGAGATAAGGACACGAGTTACACCGACCACCCTACAGAATGAACGCAAAAGCCACATGCTTGTACCCTCCATGCTTGTACACTTCTGCATTTGGTAGCATACAGGGGCCTATCTCTACACGCGTACGCGCAAGAGACAAAGTATCCCATGCCATCCCACACGCGGCATAAGTAATACGCGATGGCTCATTCACATTCGAGACATGCGTTGGGCGTACGCTCGGCGTATGCTAAGGTGTGATAACAACCATGATACGCCCCAAGAATACGCCGGGCGTACTTCGAGCGGACATCACTCCAATGTGAGTGAGCCACAGTGAGGAACATCGATAGACTTACGCAGAATAACTACGCACACATACCATACAACTGGCGTAACCTCATCGGATCCATCGCGACAATCTTCCCGTCCGTCGCAGAGGAATTTTCTGTCGAGGCAGTGGTGATCGTGATGACAGATCCACTGGTCCGAGTTGCAGACGGGCGAGTTGCTGTTGTACTGGTCGCGTTCGGGCAGTCGGCGTCCGTTACCGTCGCAGAAGAGCTCGTCCGAGCCGTCCGGACAGTCCGCGTTCCCGTCGCACACCCACGACTGCGGCACGCACACCGAGGGCGCCTTCTCGCACGCGAAGTCACTCGACGCACACCCGCCACGCACCGCAGCACACGCCTTCTCGTCGTCGCCCAACGGACAATCCTGAACAAGAAAGGACATGCAAAGACTGGGCAGATACAGACGTCGGCCTGGGGTCAGTTGGGGGTATGTGCAGCGTACCCCCACCCACCCCCTCACATAACCCCACTCACTCCCATATATTGAAAAAAACTACCTACCCCCGAAGCTCACAGCCTTACTATGGAAATCACCAAAATTGCGTCCCACCCTGAATATCGTGCCGGTGTCTGCAGATAGATCAAAGAAAGCTGACAGAAATCGCCAGCTCATTGCAGTGTACCCATCGTTGTGGGTCAGTAGAGCTCAATCGAAACGCTTGCTCGCCGAGTACCTGTGTGTGTACCTACTGTACATGCCAATTGTGCCATATTTGGGCATGCGCTTACTTTGAAGCCATCACAGCGCGCGTCTTTCGTGATGCAGGGTCCTTTCTTGCATCGGAACTTGTTCTCGGGGCACCAGGTGGGTTCGTGTCCTTCGGTGTCCAACGGGCAATCCAGTTCGTCCGTCGCGTCTCCGCAGTCGTCGATGCCGTTGCATCGGAATGCCATGTCCACACAGTGACCGTTCGTGCACACCAGCGTGTTGGGCGGACAGGCGAAACGCGTCGTACAGTTCTTCTCGTCCTACAAGCACGCAGCAACCTTTCTCAGTGCACATACGTAACCACGACCAAAGCAGTGCCACATCTGTGGGGTTGTCGGACAGTCGGTTGAGTCCAACACAAAACAAAGATTCGCCCAACCTAACCTAGTGAGTAATGACTGTACGACCATGTACCATACAGTTTGCTGCGTCTGGGAACAACGTAGGCACTAGGGTACATACGCGTTGGTGTCAGATTTCCGCTGCACCCCACACTACCCTATTACAAGTGCATACAGTACCAAAATCTTATGGATAGGAAGCTGTTACCATGTTATTGACACAGTCCTGCATATTATCGCAGACCCATCGTGAAGGGATGCAGTGGAATGAGCCCTCGCCGCACCAGAAACTGTCCTTGCCCGGGCAGAGTTCGTCGTGCGCCGAATGGTTGTACAGACGATGCAGATGCAGGTCCTCCCTGCGGCCTCTGCCAATCTCCGGTCGCGTGTAGGCAGCCAGCTGCTTCTTTTTCTGATATTCCTGCTTCTTCGCCTGTGCAACAGCCTCGAGAAATTTCTGGTCAGCTACCTGCTCCTTGGATGGCACAGCAGATGATGTAGTGGAGGTGGTGATGGTGGTAGTCGTAGGAGTGGTGTCACGTTCCTCTTTCACCCTGGAGGATGAAGAGAGTGGAGTTTTGCTGTCGACTTCTGTGATGCTATCGACAGTTTGCACAGTAGTGGGAAGAGTTTCAGTCTTCTTCTTCTCTTCCTCCATAACGATGGCCTTGTTGGGGAGTGCGCCATTGCTCCAGTGCCAGCAGAAGCAGAACAAGCAAATGAAAAGCAGAAAACGTCGAATTGTCATCTTGGATCAGCTTACACCGAGGAAAAAACAAATATGGCCGCCCAACCCTGTCACCCCCTCTCTTTTGGCAATGAAAAGAACTGCTGACTCCTCGCACGCACTCGCCACTTTCAACTCGAATTTGCATTATGCTAGACACTTTCATATGGTACGCACGCAGTGAACAAGCTGACCACAGACAATGCGCAAGTGAAACTGCACGTCACCTGAGTTCATTTAGGCACTTGTCAACGCAAATTCAACTTTCATCCGTTTTCCCTTCTAAAAACAACTTCGCTGCGTCTTCGTCACTCTCTGCCTTATTATCTTCCTCCATCTTTTCCCCTTCCATTTTCCCCACAGCTCCCTTTCTTTTCGGAACCACAGGCAACAAAGCTTGCGTCCAATCTCCCAGCTCTGTGAATCTGAGTAGAATTTCAAAAACTTGATTGATGGTTAAAACATGTCGACTTTTCAGGCCTGTCAAGTGCTCCTGTATGGGCAGTTTGGCCGTGGCCCATCCCTTAGATTTTGCTAACTGATAACAAAGGCCTTTGTGGTGATTATGGTCTATCAGGCCGCCGATGACGTACACTTTGTCTTCTTGCAGTGTCGCAATTGTGTCGGGCGAATCGCTAGTCAGATAGACAATATCGCTGGAGGGGAATATGGCCTCGCAAGCTTCCTCATGCAGGTAAATATCCCAGTTGGATGAGCCGGATACGCTGTCGTATTTCTACAAAGCATGTATACGGCAAGCAATGCATTACAGTAGAAAAAATAAAAAGTGAGTGAGTCATAGACCGTCGAACAACGCCTAATGACCAATGCCGGGAAACTCTTCTGCAATCCATTGCTTTTCGGGCGTACTGTACAGGGTGTTTCATAATATACTCACCGGCTGTTTGTGTCTTTATCTCCACAGGGGGGTGTCATTTTCAAATGCGGTCTTTTGCAATAAGTAGCCAAGGCTTCAAAGTTTATGCACGCAAAACTTCAACTTTCTAGGACAACAGGAAGTGGCTCAAAACAACACAGAAAGGCTGACCTCAGAAATCGAGGATTTGCCTTATGTTGTACCAAAACTAAGAGCATATTCTACCATCCAAAAGCTAATACATTTTCAAATCCTGATAAATATCACAAGTCAGACGGGTAAGAACCAAACATACTGCGCCATGGTGAAGAAATTTGAAAAAACTCATCCATGGAGTGCTAACTGCGGTCTTAACCCTTGTTTAGTCCCCATAGTGAAAAAAAGGTGAATTTTTATGTCCAAAAGTTTGAGCTTCATAACTTCCTTGGTAGACGGACTACAGGGCTGAAATTTTGCCTGCACCATTTTAGAAGCTTTAGCTACCAAATGTAAAAGAGCGTACTAAAATCGAACGCTCCGTTGACGAACGAGAGGCACAAACATCCGGTGAGTTTATTATGGAACACCCTATACATACGTGGGCATTGGGCGTTTACGCTGGATGTGCAATCCGTCAAACGTACACGGGTTATCTGAATGTAGCAGTGTACTTGTGCACTTGTCCCTTTACCTTTCTACTGGGCCCAGAGAAATTGGCCACATGCAGCTGAACAGGATTGGCGGCTCTCCTATTGGCGGAGTAAGCGTGCTGCAGTTGGGCGTACGTGCGCTGAATGTCCCTGTCAGCCATGTACGAGTCAAAGCTCATATCCAGCACCACTCGAATCTTGCAGGAGGAATCCGCCATCTTCTTACCAGTTCGTTTCAGTTCCAAGCGTGAGGGACCAGCCTTATTCGCTTCTCCATTCGCCTGCAGCTTCTTCGCCTTGCGTCGAGCTTTCTCCTCTTTACGACGCGTCTGCCTGTTCGTCTTGTATCGTTCCAATGCCGCCATTCGACGTTGTTGGCGCCTGGAGACAGCAGGAGCTTTGACGCCGTCGGATGTAGCCGAAGTGCCAGTGGACGTCTCATCCGCTTCAGCGCTGGATGGGCATAGCGAAGATTCCGTGACAGAAGCAGCTTGCTCATTCATGATTTGACTTCGCTTTCAATGCTTCTATTGCCTGAAATACTTGTGGCACCCATTGTTCGGATCGGGCCAGTCTACATGTTACTCTCACGCGTTGTATTGTCCCTACGTACCGTACATACATGTAGTATTGTATTACTGTGAACATCGCACAAAGGAAGGAAGAGAAGTTTCTTTTCTCTTCTTACGTCCTACAGCGAACTGAAAATATCTGCATCCGTAAACGACGGGATGGAAAGCACGCAAACGAACGAAAATCGCTTCAATTCAAACAATTTACTTCTGTATATCTCTCTCAGTGTCACAAACAAAGTGCAACCCACAGACAATCCACTCAAGATAATCACATGAAATACTAGGCCAAACAATTGCACTAATCCTTCCATCCGCCAGTATCACCGAAGAAAGCGCGTTTCACAGCTTTGTACTGATCACCAGCTAACTGCCTATCATAATCCTCCACATAGATTTCTTTGAGCAGCGGCAGTAGTCCATGCATTTGCTTCCTATGCTTCCATGAAATGCGCATATTATCCATGGCGCATCCAACGCTTTCATCTTCCAGCTCCTTACTCATCACAGGAAACTTGGGGTAGCGAGTGCTGAAGTGGGTGAGAATTGTGAATTTGGCGTTCATGCGTTGAGCTACGTCCACCGCTTCCTTGGTGGTGGAATGGCGCTTCCTGAGTGCATCCGCGTGCAAATTGTCACTGAAGGTCGCCTCGTGTATCAGCAGGTCGGCGTTGAGACCAGCCGTTACCAGTGCATCGCACGGTCGCGTGTCGCCCGAGTACACCAGCTTCCTCCCTTCCGCGTCTGTTAGAATGAGGGAATGCGCCAGCTTCGGGTGATCTACGCGCACCGCCTCCACTCGACGACAATTCAGCTCGGCGGCCAGTCGCTTCATTTCTTCGCTCTCCGAGCGACACGACTGAGGCGACAGCACCACACGTCGACATCCAGCTCCCACGTTCTCGATCAAGCTGCAGTACATGTGATGCATCTGGAACAGCGGCGACGTGCACAGCAGGACGCAAGGCCTAAACTCGGCCTGCATACCTAAGGCCCCAAAGGCGTGCTGGCGTTGCGTCAGAATCGAAAAGACGCCCATATGGTGGTCCTGGTGCAGGTGAGAAATGAAGATGAGCTTGAGGCGTGTGAGTACGCGGCGCGCCTCCTCCAAGCCGTACAAGTTCAGCAGCTGGCTCCACGTGCCTTCTCCGCTATCCATCAGCACGCTGGTCTCTTCACTAAGATTCAGCAGAATGCCGGACAAATTGCGGTATTTTTGGGCTGAAGCAGAGGCTGTGCCTAGGAATACAACTTCTGGAAACTGCGCGTCTTCGGTTTCCTCATTCTCCATTTTGTCACAGGCTGACTGATACGCCCGAATTGCTCTGACAACATTCTCACTCCTCATCCTTTCCTCGGGAGCTTCTTCGTACAAAGGCTTCTCTTCCTCAATTTCGCTTTCGTATTGCGTGAAAAATCCGACGGATGGACGGAATCCGAACTTGAGCCCCGGTTCTGCTGAGATTACCTTAGGCCCGGAAGAAGACTGCGCCACTTCTGCCAGTTCTGGGAAGGATGGGCTATCGTGAGCCAACAGTGGGAAGAGTCGAGGGTTCAGTTGATTCAGGATGGACTGAAAGGCGCTGGTGTAGACGTGCAGGCGTTGCGGAGCGGCGGCGTTCATAGCCAGGTGCCGCACTCCCTCCCCAAAGCCGCTTATCCACTCTTGGTACTGCGAAGACCTCAGCAGGTCGGCCTCGGTAAAATGCACGACCAACTGTAGGCCGCTCTGCTCAGTCTCAGTGTCCTTTTGCAGCTGCTGCAGTTTCTCGGAAGCCAATAAAGCGGGCAGGAAGTCGACGGAAGGACAGTCGAGCACCAGGAAAGAAGGCGGGATTCGTTCCTTGGACTGGTTTCGCACTTGATCCGGTTGAACCACGCTGCCATCGGGCAGAGTCACGGCTTGACCACGCTGGAGTTGGCCGAGTAGTGGCCCCCGCGGAACCCCCAGAGCTATACACTTGGCCACGTTCATTTGGCCGGGCTTGGGCCTCAGACGACAGAGAAAGCCCACCGCCAAGTCCTCCACAGTCTCCTTCATCGACTCTTGCACGGTGGGATTAAAGTGAGCGCTTTTATGGCGGAAACAAAAGTCGTCTGCTTCCTCCTCCTCCTTTCCTTGTCCTTCGCCATCTTCGCTCCTCTTTCTGTTTCCTTTCGAAGCCACCAGGGGGATGTATTCGACGGAAATTGCCGCATCCTGAAAGGGTTCTGCTTCGGTACAGTGGCGTTCGAAGATATCCACGCGTATGCGCTCTTCTTGAAAGGAGCGAAGACCGCGAAATATGTTGGTGAGGCCGGGTGGTCCGTGAAGAGTCAACTGCCTTCTGGCCGCCTGGTCCCCGCCTGTGTTTATGTGGCAGAGCAGACCAGGGATGCCGCCCGTATTCTGCCAACGGGCTCCCGTAAAGAACACGTGCTGCAGTTTCACAGGCTTGATCTGCGCTTGCGGCGCCAGGCGTTGCGTATTCTCTGGACAATTGAACAGGTAGCACTGCTGCTCTGTCTCCAAGTGAAGACATTTTCCGAAACCAGCGCAACCGTTCTGCACTACCTGCAAAACAGACGACAACATACGTACAACGTACTAGCAGTAGATAGATAGCCCTTGCGGCTATCAAAAACAGAGAGTTCTTTGCTGGAGTCAGTATGGTGTTGTTTCACTGGTCGCGAAACAAGGAATTACAGCGCTACAGCATAGACGATTCCGTACCTATACGCCCACTTTTGTGTGTCCTACAGGCTGCGAAAATGTGACTCTGTACTGTACTACTGCAGGGAGCTATACAATACGTACTTGTGATACGAGTCTTTAGCCGAATTCACCTGCAATGTTACGGTGGCAGGTGGCAATTGATCTAAAGGTCTTTCGAACCAAGACGGCTTCCTAGCCAATTCTTCATTCAAAGAACAGAGCTTCTTTTCTTCTGGAGGCCTGTCTGGGTCCAAATCATCGTCCTCTTCTATCACCTCATCTTCGTATTCTGGATCTAGATCTAAAACTGTCGTCTTCTTATTATTTTCCTCTGTCATGAGCAATCGCGTAGTCTCACTCTTCCTCTTTCTGTCGTTTGTTTCGCCCGATGGAGAGGGTAGCAAAGTCGATTTAGTTGATGATGACATCCTGCAACATAAAAGCAAACACGAGTTGAACTTGATCTTGTACAACAATAACTTGCCAGTGATAAAACTAGTCTGCTTGCAACCGATTGCGTCATACAACACATAATGCCGCTTTCACCATACCGTACTATACACCGGTAAATACGGTACTTACGTCAGTACATCGTACGTCCGACGTATCTGGGAATACATGGCACCACAAACGACCGTGTACTCCTTGATTCGTCTGACGTACACGGACGTGCGGATGTACGGGCGTATGGTGAACGCGGCATAACACTATCCGGAAACGAATTTGAAAAGAGTCCTTGCTGTTCTACATAGTATAGTACGTGTACGTACTGTGACGTCTTACTTTTGTGAATCCGTAGAGAAAAAGTACCCGTTGTTTGCACAAACGAAGTTGCACAGCCGATTTCTAGAGAATGCCAGCCATCTCAAACAGCAAAGGGAAACTTCTGATGTCCACATAGCGTCCACATGACTTCCTTTCCTCTTGTTTGCTCCTCCTCTCCATCGACCATCACATCACATCACAACCATGTTCATGTACTCCGAGCATAGTGGCGGGCGGAGCACGGGCACGGGTGTATCTCAGGTACATCTAATTTTGCAAAAGAATGACAGAGAAAACATTAAAAGCAAAATCGTTGGTCTGCGACCTGCGTCTAACGTGAGTGCTGCAATTTACCTTTCTTCCATCAGAATAGATATGTAGCATAATGTGCGCTGCTTGTTTTCTGATGGATTTTCCATCTTTTTCCAAGGATTTTGAGAACAAGATGAGTAGCTCTGTAGAATATCCTGTAAACAAAGATACTAAACTGACAAATTATGCTGCATTTAGCATGACAATAACAAAACAGGGCAAAGCGGTGGGTCGGTGGTCCCGGTCCCATGCAAACTAATACTCAAAATTGATGAAGAACTTTGCGAAAAAAAAAATTTGTCCAAAAATTGTCATTTTTCACAGGCAAATTTCCACCAGAGGCCAAAAAATTATGTCATTTGCCAATTATGTCATTTTTCATAGGCCATTTTCGACCAGATGCCAAAAAAGGGCAAACCCAGCATGGCGCAATTTTTGGTGATTGGGCACTTTGGATGCCCTTAAAGGGCGGATGTGGCAAAGATTTGCCCATAGTGAAGGCGAGGATCGATTTTTCAAATTTCCTTCGGTCACTTATGCAGTTTTTCAAGACGAATCGATTCCACCCCCATGTCTCGACGCGATTTTGCCTCCTCGCAGAGAAAACCCACTTGTACGGGGCATTTCGCAACGTTTTAGCGCAATTTGTTGTGAAATGCCCCGTACAAGTGGGTTTTCTCTGCGAGGAGGCAAAATCGCGTCGAGACATGGGGGTGGAATCGATTCGTCTTGAAAAACTGCATAAGTTGACCGAAGGAAATTTGAAAAATCGATCCTCGCCTTCACTATGGGCAAATCTTTGCCACATCCGCCCTTTAACACATACCCTGAGGAGCCCTCATTGTTGGCAACAACTCGTACTTTTGTTGTTCGCTTGTTGTTGGTTTTGTTTTCCGATTTTGTATAGTTGTTGTCGGATCTGACAACAACCATACAAAATCCGACAACAAACTTGTTGTTCATTTGTTGTCGGTTTGTTGTCCGATTTTTTACTGTTGTTGTCGGATCTGACAACCACCATACAAAATCTGACAACAATATGACAACAAATGAACAACAAAAGTAAAAGTTGTTGACAACAATGATGGCTTCCTCAGGGTATGTGTTAACACCTACCCCAAGGAAGCATCATTGTTGACAACACAAAAAAATTTTGTTGTCAGGTATATGGTGTTGTCGGAACAGACAACAAACTGACAACAACTTGTTGTCGGTTTGTTGTCCGTTTTTGTACCATTGTTGTCCAAACTGACAACACCCATACAAAAATGGACAACAAACCAACAACAAACGGACAACAAATTTTTTTTGTGTTGTCAACAATGACGCTTTCTCGGGGTAGGTGTTAAATAATGCAGATTTTGCAGATTCCAGTGGCATATTTAGCATCAGCTCGTCTAACCAGCAGGCAGCCGTGGGCATGGAGTGAAAGGGGGATACTTTTGGGTAGGTTTCACTACAGTGGCATTTTTCTGCCACAATGCCATTGGTGAGATATAGGCCCATGAACATGCTGGATTTACCCTTTTTTAACCTCTTTGGCCAAAAATGGCCTAGTTCTGTGGAAAATCACATCACTTTTGGAAAAATTTTTTTTTTACCTTCAGCTTTGCCCTGTTTTGCTATTGCCACACTAAATGCAGATAATTTGTCGGCACCTTCGTTTACGGAATGGTCTACCAAAATTATTTTGGTTCTACAGAACTACTATTTATTTTTTTACAAGGTACACTACGTTGTAGAGTGCTTCTTTGGAAATGTACCTTGGACACCTTTTTTATGGTCCAGCAGCCGTTTTCCAAACATATTGAGACTTCCGCATTACATTGCTGACCAGTTTGAAATTAAACCCCTCCTGTACGCTGAGATATGGCTGCTGGTAGGCCCAAATTGCCCCTCACATGCCCGCCACTTTTTTCAAAAGTTCTTACCATCATTCTACTCCATTTTCTTCGCAGATTTCGGTTTGGGGCATGCCCCTTCGAAATTTTGATCAATATGCCAAGATATAGTTGAAAGCGAGGTAATTTTGGCTAATTTGATCATTTTTGTCAATTTTTGTGGTGTACATATCAAAATATCGAAGGGGCATGCCCCAAACCGAAATCAGCGAAGAAAATGGAGTAGAATGATGGTAAAAACTTTTGAAAAAAGTGGCGGGCACGCGAGGGGCAATTTGGGCCTACCAGCAGCTATATCTCAGCATGCAGGAGGGGTTAAATTTCAAACTGGTCAGCAACGTAATGCGGAAGTCTCAATATGTTTGGAAGACGGCTGCTGGACCATAAAGAGGTGCCTAAGGTGCATCCACTTTGGACCCAACCAAATGATCTGCAGTAACTTGTGTTCCATTAAGCGTGGTGCGGAATCGGACGAAGATAAGGTTAGTTTCGTAAGTAGTAAAAAAGAAAAAAACGACGCGCGCTTTCGCGACCATATCTTCGTTCGCTTCAGGACCAGGCTTAATGGAACACAAGTTACTGCAGATCATTTGGTTGGGTCCAAGGTGGATTTCCAGAGAAGCACTCTATAACGTAATGTACCTTGTAAAAAAATAAATAGTACTCATCCTGCACTCAAACTCTTTGCTTTTTCTATGGGAAAAAATGAAAAAGGATATGTTTGACAGTATGAGCAATCTAACCCTGTGCCCGTGCCTCTGCGCGCATTTACATATTTAACACGGTCTCCCGATGTTTTGAAGTTCGATCGATCCGAATCCGTCCGAAGTTTGACTCGAGCTCGAGGCCAAGAGAAGAGAAGAAGAGACAAAGTTGAAAACGGGTGATCAGATCGATCAGCTAAATCGCCTTCAACATGGAGGAAAGTTCCACCGATATGGATTCAGGAAGTAAAGGAATTCGAAGCTATATGCGCAGAGAAAAAGAGCGCAAAGAAGACTCGTATGGTTGGGAATTTCTGGTAAGGCTGTTACTGTTTGTGTTCCCCATGTGCAGTTTCGGAAATGTGTTTGTTCAGAAAATACGAGTTGAAGCGGACGATTTTCGTGGAACCGATGGCTACACATGTAATGTTGGAACAAGGCAGGAAAACATGTTTCGGAATCGATACAAGGACATTATTCCTTGTAAGCATTTTGCTCATTCCTCATTATTGCTTCTTCCACACGCGATCTGAGCGCAAAGACTGCTTTGTTTACAGTTGATAATAGCCGGGTTCGTCTTGCCATTGAAGAAAATACTGCAACCGGTGCATCCAGTTCAGATTATATCAACGCCAGCTTTATAAACGTATGTAACCATACATGTACTAGTCATGGACATCGACCTCAATTTACTTTGTTTACACGGACTTAGATGGAGACATAATTTTTTTTCAAACTTGCGCAAGACTCAAGCACTATCTTACTATTCCCCTCCCCATATGCATAACCCATAGCCTTGTTGGCTGTTTTGACCTCAATTATGCCTTACAGCGCAAGTATGCTTTTGACCTGAAAGTATGCCTCTACGCACCTCTCAAAAACATAAAAATGTCCCATACTTAGCCCCAAATGCATAGTCGGCCCCTATGCAGCCCCATATAGGACCTCAATGGGGCTGTGCACTGGTAAATACGGTATTGCGCGTGTTTTGCAGGGGCCAATGGGAGAGAAGGCATACATCGCAGCGCAGGGTCCGACCACGGAAACTGTGAATGATTTCTGGCGTATGATCCTGCAATATCGCATCAAAGTGGTGGTGATGCTGTGCGATACAATGGAGATGGGGCGGGTAGGTTGTATGCTCAAATGATGGTTTTGGCCATACTAGTTTTCATGCTGCATTGATGGAGTTACGGTGTTAAAGGTGAAATGCGAGAAGTACTGGCCAGACGCGAAGGGAGCAGAGAAGTCATTTGGTAGTACGCGCGTACAGTTACTCAGCGAGGAATGTACAAAGGAGTATGTGCATCGCCGCCTAAAAGCCTCCAAGCTTCCTTCCGTCGCACACAAGGAAGAAATACAGCAGAAGGAAGAAACAGCTGTTGAGGTGCATCAATTGCATGTTTGCAACTGGCAAGATCACGGTGTACCAGATACGAACGAACCCGTTCTACAGTTGGTCGAAACCATGCGAACTCTCCAGCCTGATAATTCAGTGCCCGTCCTAATTCATTGCAGGTAACACTTTTGTTTTTGAAATTCTTTTAGGGATTCATCATTGACACTGGTAGCATCAAGAGTAGAAACCTTGAAACAGACTGCCGTAGCGGCTTTGCTAGTATCTGTGGTGGTATGATTATCCTTCTGTTGTTTCAGTGCTGGCTGTGGTCGAACCGGCACCATATGCGTGGTGGATTATGTGCGATCAATGATGAAGAGCAATGTACGTACGTACATACAATGTGTAGGTCGATGAGGAAGGGTGACTACCGCTCTCTGCTTTGTTGCTGTTTGTTTACACGATGTTCAATCCGTGTAAACATTGTTTAATTCCTGTTGGATTTGTGACGAGGTGGCGCGTTGTTTGTTTGCAGACTGTGCCTGACGACTTTAGCATAGAGAAGATTGTGTTGGAAATGCGCAAGCAACGAACGGCAATGGTGCAGAGCCTTGTAAGATATCAATCAAAAGTGTATGGACAGTGTGCTTGTATGCATCGTATGTATGACTGTGTGTGCGTGACTGAGCTGCTTTGACGCTTGTTCAAGGAACAATACGTACTGGTTCATCGAGTAGTGGCGCAAATGTTCGAAGCAGACTTGAAGACGAATTCTCGGACAGCGCATATCAGAGCACCCGCAACCAAAGCGACAGAGGGCAGGAAGCAAGAAGCTGCAGGTGACAAAGACCAGGATGATATCCCTGGGGAACTGGCACCTCCACCCCCAGCACATCAACCATCATCTGTCACGGACAGGTCAACCAAAGTCACGTCCCTAGTAAGACGTACGAAAGCATTGTATTCGGAGGATTACGTATGTACATTTGGCTCGGATAAAGTATCGGTCGTGTACTCCATGCGTGACCACACTTTCTATTAGGAAAAACCTGTACCGCCCACGCAAAACGGAGTGGTAGTGAGGAAGGATGAGACGGTCTTGGTAGAAGACCCAGTAGCTCCGCGGAAAGCCAAGGAATCTTTGAAAAGGATAGAGCAAAATAGCCACAGTAAGTCTGCAACCACAAAAGAAGCGCAGGTTTGACGCGTCGCCTACTGAGGCTGACAAGGCGACAGGTAACCGACTGGTACGCAGTAACTTGTCAATATTCTGAAGGGGAGGAAAGGATACGAATGAATTTGGAAGATGTGTGCTTTATAATTGTACATTTGTAGTGCCGTCAAATGAAAGTGAGAAGCAGGATGCTGTAAAGGGGCAAAGAACGGCGACAAATATCGTAACCGTCGTCGGTGGAAGTGGAATGACTGTCGAAGGTAGGAGCCAGGTGTATATTTATTTGCTCACAGAATTGCGCATATACCATGAATACATAACCGTGGCCTACGCGCTACTACTCATTCAAGAGAGCAGGGCTGTTGGCCATATATTTACCTTTGGCTGTTTGTTGTAGAAGAGCGTGAATATCCAAAGGAGAAGCCGTTTGGCCCACGGGCTATGCCGAAGGAATTCCACACGGACCACCACTTCTGACCTCCTGCCCCTGATCCTACTCGTTATTCCAGGCCAAGTTCGTGTATTCGTGTGAACTGCTCTAATATTCTCAAGTACAAGCTGTATGGACGGAGCAGTGTAATATGTTTAAAATTTTGGTTGTGCTTTTACCTTCATAATCTTGTATTCATGCCCTGTGAGCTGTGCTATGTTGGCTGGAAATATATTGACGATCGGCTGTTCGCCTAGACAGTATCGCAATACTCTCAATACTCACAGTGCGTGTGATGTACGTTATGTAGGTAAGGTACTTGATAATTATAGCTGTACTCTGCGTACGGTATCGTTAGCATTCCAGTCGTTACTACATGATTTCTTGGAAACCACACGAGCTGTGATGTAACGCCTATTGTTGCTTCATGAAATTGTTTGTATTACATATCGCACTGATCCTTGTTTTTGTCGCTGTAGCATTTTTTGTGAAGGTTTGGTCAAATTGTCATAAAGGTGCTTCTCATAGTTGGAGACAATTTCGTTTGATTTGAGCTGACCATGGTATGAAGCCATGACTGTTGTAAGCTATTTGGCCTGATGATGATGATGATGATGAAGGCGTGTGTAAAGGCAAACTGTGCGTGTTTCAGTTTTGTTCTTGTCAGGGCTATGCGTGGAGTGCTATGAGCGTGCGTGTACCGGGTCGCGTCAAGTACACGCCTTTGGCTCAGGAGGAGGAATTGGCGGACATCATCGACAAGGAACCGCTGATCCCCGACACTCACGACCCCATGTACAACTCCGGCCAGGATTACTCGTCCATCTTCACCTACTCCAAGTACAATAGTCTCAATGAGGGCCGATACTTCAGCTACAACCATCGACCCACATTCCGCTTCGACCCCAGTCGACGCGTCGTTGTTCGAAACATTGAAAGTGGTAAGATGGCGCCCGGATGAGCTGCGCTGCCACCGCCAGTGGCCCATTCACACGTTCCTATGGCTTTGCTCTGTTCATAACGGTACAATAGTGTAGTTTCACGTGCGTTATTTGACGGCGAAAAAAGGAACGTGTGAATGGGCCCATGGGACATGGGCTGTACGGAGGCGTGTGTTCATCGGTTTGCGGGGTTGTTAGACGATACTTCAGGTGCGATGGCGAACAATCTGTTCGAGTTGGCGGCTGTTGTGGTCTGCTATGTGCTGCTGCTGATGACGCTTCCCTTCTCACTCATCTTCTGTCTCAAAGTACGTACAAACAAACGCACTCGACGACT
Organism: Epsilonema sp. ZAB3_2; assembly: GCA_030247985.1. NCBI lineage: Eukaryota > Metazoa > Nematoda > Chromadorea > Desmodorida > Epsilonematidae > Epsilonema > Epsilonema sp. ZAB3_2. Next base: position 138,235 of record JASAMW010005363.1, read on the forward strand.
TTGTGTTTTGTTACTACAGCATTGTTATCACTGGGACGCAATTGTGCTGTTGCGTTTGTTACAGTTCGTGCAAAGATATGAAAGGCTGGTGGTGTTCAGAGTTGGAAGAGTGCAGCCTCCTAGAGGCCCTGGTAAAGTATGCGTCCTGCGGTATCTACTACATGACGTACTCACATTTTACAGAAGGGCGGTCTCTACGGGTGTACTGTACGTTTGGCAAAGCATGCGTATATCCTGTTTGTTTTTCAGGAGCCGTGATTGTTTTGCCATGTATTGATTCGTGGAGAAGGGTGGATCTCAGAACGAAGGCTTTCAACGTTCCTCCGTTGCAGGTGTCTTTCTTCCTTTGTTCCTTCTCTTTTCTCCTCTCTTTGCATGAAATCTTTTCGTGTAGCAGCAGAACGTGTGTATGACGTGCTGTGTGTTGGATGTGGACAGGCGGTGACGGTGGACGGTGGAGTGTTGGAGTTGGGCGCTTCCGTCTGCTACCACATCAAGGACCCGCAGGCAGTGGTGGTGTCCATACAGGACTGGAATCTGGCCACTCGCACACTGGCACACACTATGCTGCATCGTCGAATCAACAAGAAAAAGGTGGCGGAAGTTACTGGAGATGGAAAAACACTGGAGGCAGAAGTCCTGGTACGTACTACTGTGCGCACGTTTCATATCATCGATGTGAATCTTAGACACCGTAAAACATGTATGTATGTACACAGCCTGTGGTCGTGCGTACTACTGCACGTGTACCTTTTATCCTGGTGTACTGTAGAAGGAATTGAACGAATCGACGGTGGCGTGGGGGATGGAGATAACGGAGGTGAAGCTGTCGGATGTGAAGGTGGTGAAGGCGGCGGAGGATCAGGCGCGCTCTATCGTTCGAAATCTCGCCGACCCGACCACCATTCGCACTCTGCTGCAGAGCGTGAGCAACTGCAAGGATTTCGTAGAACTCCAGCAGGCACTCACCTCTGCCATCGGAAAAGCCGCGCAGCAAGCCAATTCCGGCATCAAACCCGAGGATTTCTTCCAGCGAAAGCAAGGGCAACCGGTCAATAACAAGGGAAAAGGTAGGTAGGCGAGGCACTACATAAATAGGTGTACAACAGACTACTATCTAGCCCAATAGCAATCTAGCAATAGCAATAGCAGACAATCGCCCAATCTGCCCGGTAAACTCCTAAGACAGTACATTCCCGCGCTTGGTGCACGGTAGCCAAGCCACGTCGCATAGATACAAACATACGCTCACATATGAATAAGATGGCACTGCTGCACGGTGATGGACAGTACATAAGCTGTGTTTCAGAGCCGGATGATCCATCGCAGCAGGAGCCGGGGCCGCAGTCGGAGACGATGGTTCAGTTGGATCTGGAGAAGATGATCTGGACTCTGTCGTCGGTGTGCAGCGAGGAGCTGGTGGCGGAGGTGGGCTACGTCTACGAGGTCCACTGCATCGGCGCCGGCGACTTCTACATGGACCTGAAGAACGGCGGCGGCTGGGTGGAGGCGGGTGCCCTGCCGTCCACCCTCGAGCCGCCCGACATCAAGATTCGACTCAGCAGCGACACCCTCACCGCCATCATGCTCGGTCTCACCAGTCCCTGGGACGCGTACACTTCCGGTCGCGTGAAGATCAGCGGCAACTTCCTCGCCGCCTCCAAACTGCAGGCGCTGGCAAAGGCAGTGGGTCAGAAATTGGCACCGAGTGCCGCCGCCGCCGCTGTGAATAACAATAACAACAACAGCAGCGGAACTGGTGGTGGCCAACAGAAGAATCTCATCCATCTTGTGTAGTGTAGAGCCCAGTTGCATTCGCATACACTTGGTGTTGCCAGTACAGTGCGAAATTTGCTCGGCAATAGGCTGTATTACTCCTTTATACTGTATTGTGTAGACTGTTGCATTTGCATTTAAATGCAAATTAACATTACATTAAATTAATTTACATTTACATGCAATTTTTTTTATTTGCACGCATTTGCGGTGTTTGTCATTTCGGTAATTTTTGAAGTTATGCAACTTGTCATTGTGTGGCATGTTTTCTGTCCGTTGTCGCATCTGGTCCTGTTGGAGCTTTACCGTGACATGCATGAGCTGTTTGTGATTGTTTATCTATTCTGTGACGTGGTAGATTACGTATTATTTTATACTTTTAGTCGTGTCAGTAAATAATTTTTTGTAGAATATAGGCCTAAAGTATGAATTTCTTTTTCGACATGATTGTTACAGTTCACACATGTTGACCGCGGACGGTTCTGCTGCTATGTGCTATCGTGTGCATGCATTCAAGCAAAAAGCAATCCTTCCAGGAAACAACTGTTGTATTCTACACTTAGAAATGCATACCTGTGAGCTGTAAGTACTGAACTGATACGAGTACATACACGACAACACACTGTTCTGTACATAGCTACATGACAATTATACATGAATAAATGAGATTCGTTGTTCCTGTACACATCTTTGGTTTGTAGCTGCTTCGAGGGTTCGGTACTCCGTAGAGCTGCTCGAAGTCGAAAATGACCAGAATTATGACACTCGTTGCTAATGCGGAATAAAGCCCGCGCAATAAACACTTATAAAGTGTTTATTTATAAAAAAGGTATAAAAAGTGAAAACTTGTGCATTAACAGAAAGGTTACGTGCCTATACATACAAGTTGTGCTTTATGACACTGCACAAGCGGGTGATGAATTCTATGCTTCTTGATCCTGCGCATCGAACAACGGTCGAAACTTGCGATAAACGTGATCAGCTGAAAGTGTAGGTACAGTAAGACTAGGAACCGGACACTCAGCAATGGTTGATGAAGAACCGTGTGAACAAGAAAGAGTACATAATAAGAGTTTCATTTCCTGTAGCAGTGGGCTCTGTTGTAGAGGCAAATCTTGACCGGATCAGGAATCGGCAGATAGGTGAGAGCTGTGGGATTGCGAACGTTTCTGGCGATCACAGACATGCACATGTCCTGTAGGCTGAGAAAAGGCCGCCGTTTTCTTCCCAACGTCATTTCTGATCGGGCTGCAGTCGATGAAATCATAGGGAAGAGCAGATCATCCTTCTCCGGCGGTCGGACGTTTTGAAACGCTACGCCTAGATCGCGGCCGTCCTTGTAGAATCGCAGCGTTCCTTCTGGTCCATTGTACAGTACGCCGATAACAGTGGGAACGTTCTCCTTGAACGGGTCGCAGTAGGGATAAAACTGGGCGGCGTGCCACACTTTGCCTTTGTGCGACAGACCCCAACTGTTCGCATCCAAACCGCCGAGAAGATTGGTGAAGCAATCGGCGTGCAGCTGAGCGGATTTGGTGCCGATGCCGAACATGAGACTGGTGCCGAATACACGGTGCGACACTTCGATCTCCCAGAAATGCTCCACTGTCGGGTCCAACGGTCGATCCGCACGAATCGCCGAAGTACCGTTGCTCCATCCGGGGTGAAAAAGCACTGCAATTACACCAAAATGATTACCACTTTCGGCATGACTGGTTTGAGTTAGATAGATGGTCCATAGTTGGGACGGCTATTAATTATTACTTACTTACCAACGCTAGACTGGGAGCCAGAAAGTCTGGTCTCATGCGATCGACCGAGGATGTCCCAGGTCCATTCTTCTTCACATCCGTTCTTCAACAGTGAGCAGTAGTCGCCGAGTTGCCGCCTCGAATAGGTTTGTTCGCTCTTCAGTTTGGCGGCTGAACTGGTGGAACCGTTGGAGGTCGCTGGCGGGAAATTTCCACCGTCCTCGGACGCAGATCCGCTCGCTCCCACATTCACACAGCACAGCATTCACGGTCCAATAAAGCAGCTTGTGATTACATTCGAACAAGACGACGGTTCGCTAATCGGCTGTACAAAAAGTGAATTTATGCAATAGTGCAGTTCTCTGCTCTCGCACTTTATTTTAACACAAATTTTTTCGCGGAGGAGGCTTCATGTTTCAAGCGTATGAGGGTAGGCCTATAGCGTAAAGGCCTATAGTAGTAGTGCTCAGTCAGCAAGTCTCCAATAGAGACCGAGCTTCATGTTTCAGTTGAATAGACAGCGCGTGTATTAGCTTGATTGTCGAAGCCGCAAGCGCTAGCGCTACGAAGAAGGAGGTCTCTCACCCAAATGCTTCGATTGATTAGCCACACTCCCCGCGGGCGGGGAGAAGGAGCGAGCCGTTCGCTTTGAAACAGACGACGCAGGGTGAAAGCAAAAGCGAGGGGCTCTAGAGAAAGGGAGAGCTGCCGAGGGGCTTCTGCCGCTTGGCGATGTTATTTCCGGCAGTCCCAGAAGGGGGTAACGATTGCGACTGGTGACCAAAGGCGACGCGTGGCAGCTGTGGATCAATAATCCCTCGGCCCTAGACAAAAGACGACGGACGGGCTCTCACTCAGTCTCGTTTGTGGCCTCCTTTTTCCCGTCGCAAAAATTCAACAACGGCGAGCAGACGGTCAATTTCCAAAAATAAAGACCGAAAACGGCGAGAAAGGATATGGCGGACAGCGGGAGGGGGAGGGGAGGTGAAAGGAGGGAAACAGGAGCGAAAGGACACACGCGATGACGCGCGCCACGCGACACTGCGACCTTGGGTTTCGAATGTCTGTTCACTCGCTTGTCGCTTTTCAGATCATAATTAGTGAAAGCTGTTTGCTCATTAGTCACGAACTCGGCTCTGTGAAACGAAAAGTAGTAAAAGCTTGGAGAAAACTTTTCTCACCAATGCAGTTTAGGCTGCATTTCGCTTCGCAGTTTGTAGAAGCTAGAAAGCCAAAAGTCTGCCCAGATAATCAATAAGAGAAAATGGGGAGGAGATGCTGCGCCCTACGTACGTGGATCTTATCTATGTACGGCGCAACTCCTCCAACGTCGACATCTGGGACTGAGTTTCGGGGTTGGTTTAGGTATTTGGTTTTCGTTTCACCTTCAAGCAATAAATGAATCATCACATTAGCATAGGGTACTGTAATTTGATCGCAGTATGTGTGCTCTAGAATAGAGTTTTATTAAAGTAAAACCAGAATTGCTGGGACCCATGCATTATTTATCTCGAGAACTACGCGACGTAGAGCAAAGCGGTCAAAACTTCCACAGATAACTTTAGCTCGCCTCTCCAATAAAAAAACCGTTTGATTCTATCTGCTCTCAGTGTCGAGATCTCGCCGATTTCCTTCAGTACTAAAATCGGCATATTGGGCGTGGACCATTGGGCAATTCTAAACCTCGCAAACGCCCGAAAAATCAAAAGTGGTAGAAATATGCATACATGATGAAAACAATAAAAATGGGCATCGGGCGTACAGGGTCGTGGGGTGTCGTGGTCTGCGTGGTTTAGCGTCTGCCAAATGGTGACACGATTTCAGTGCTAAAGAAAATCGGCGAGATCTCGACACTGAGAGCAGATAGAATCAAACGGTTTTTTTTTATTGGAGAGGCGAGCTAAAGTTATCCGTGGAAGTTTTGACCGCTTTGCTCTACGTCGCGTAGTTCTCGAGATAAATAATGCATGGGTCCCAGCAATTCTGGTTTTACTTTAGGCATGTATATTATATTGATGTAATGTAGGGTAGGCAACATACATATGTACATCATATACGTACGTACAGTAGCTCCGCCGGCTCAACAGACAGCACGTCAATTATGAAAGATGTTGCCCGAAGGTGACTATATCGCCAACTGATCCAGTGAAGGCAAAGGCTCCAAGCTAACAACAACTGTTGATGATAGGAAAAGCTGTGCTGTGTGCCTCACTCTTTTACCCTGACGGAGGAGGCAGTAACAAAGTATGATCCACAAATTGGTACAACACACACCACGAACAGCACGCACACCCCATTGGCCAGAAAGCTGAAGCCATAGTAGAGAGGTAAAGGAGCATGGGGCAGGGGCAGCCTGAACAAACACTGCGACACCGCCACATTGAGAAGAGATAGCAAAAGCCTGAAGATCCTAACAGAGCTTGAGCGTTCGAGATTTGACCAGCCTTCTTTTCGTGGCTGATATTTTATGGCGAACGCCATGCCAATCAGCGCGGAGATATCGCGAAAGAGGGCCGAAAGAGGCGTAGTGGACACGTGGACCCAGGCAGGGTTGGCGCAGTGGCGAGCGGCCAGGTGGATGGACCAGTCCGGATCGAATCCCTGCCAGATCAGGATTGCGTAAGTCGAGAGGCCGATGACTATCAGAGCGAGGCAGAGAAGCGTCGGCTCCCGCACTCCCCACTCACTCGGCCGCAATTTGGCGCACAGCTGGCCGATGCATAAACCTGAAACAGAACGCGTCACTGACAAAAGAAAAGGTGACACAGTGCCACGTTATTATTACGCTCGTTTGAATACACCAGTGGCCCGTTACAGCTTCGCAGTAAAAGCCGTTTGCAGATCTGGCAACCCTTTTCAAAATCTGGCAACCCTTTTGCAGATCTGGCAACCCTGTTGTAGATCGTGATGTGTCAACATATTATGCATCTGGCAACTATTTTGGGCAGTTGGCAAAAAGTAGTATATCTGCCAACCCTATCGCAGAGTTGGCAACCCTATGGCAGACCTGGCAACCCTTTTCCCGCATAGATCTGACAACCCTTTCGCAGGTCTGGCAACCCTTTTGCGCATTTAGCAATCTGGCAACCCTATTGCAGATCTGGCAACTCTTTTGCGGATTTAGCAATCTGGCAACCCTTTGCAGATCTGGCAACCCATTAGCGCATCTCGCGTTTTAGTCTCGTGTGCACTTTCGGGCGTGACCATTTGCAAACGCTGGCTTGAAAACCTGCATCGTTTGGTTTCTGCAGTATTTAGTACTAAAATATCGATTATCGATTGATTATTGGTGATCGGCTGATCAGATCAAAAATCGCAGGCCTTTCTGGCGTTCTCGGATCCATAAGCGCTTGAAAGAACCCAGGATGGATCGTGTAGCTGCAAAATTGAGTGAGTTATGAGTGAATCTGCGCGCTTTTAGTACTAAAATATCGATTATCGATCGATTACTGGCGATCGGCTGATCAGATCAAAAATCGAAGGCCTTCTTGGCGCCCTTGGGCTTATAAGCTTTCGAATGAGCCATTGGTGAACGCTGTAGCTGCAAAACTGAGCGAGTTTATCTCATCACACACAGACACACATCAGCCCTATTTGTTAGTAGATCGTTTGGTTTCTGCAGTATTTAGTACTAAAATATCGATTATCGATTGATTATTGGTGATCGGCTGATCAGATCAAAAATCGCAGGTCTTTCTGGCGTTGTTGGAGTGGAGCCATAAGCGCTTGAAAGAACCCAGGATGGATCATGTAGCTGCAAAATTGAGTGAGTTATGAGTGAATCTGCGCGCTTTTAGTACTAAAATATCGATTATCGATCGATTACTGGCGATCGGCTGATCAGATCAAAAATCGAAAGCCTTCTTGGCGCCCTTGGGCTTATAAGCTTTCGAATGAGCCATTGGTGAACGCTGTAGCTGCAAAACTGAGCGAGTTTATCTCATCACACACAGACACACATCAGCCCTATTTGTTAGTAGATAGTGGCTGCTTTTTCGCGGTTACCTCAGGTAACAACGTGCATGCAAGGATGAGAGAAAACGCACACATGTTATCTATAGTACCCTCCTTGTCCTTGATGACGCTCACGCGCTTTGCATGCATACATATACATGTGTGATAATTGCAGAGAAAGAATAAGGGCAAATGAGGGGACAGCAGGACAATTGACATTCGACTCAATTCAATAGCAGTGCGCTAATTATGGCAAACTGACCACATGCCAGTCCCAGAGCCACTTGATGGGGAAAATGAGCTGCGATGTACAGACGTGAGATTGACACCAAAGCCAGCAGACAGACGTAAAGGGACCAAAGAAGACACAAGCTGAAAGAACATCTATCGTATTGTAAATATAAAATGGTTCAGCTAACGCTCGGTCGTATTGTCTCCTTACTTGCGTCGTGACCGCTTGTGGCTACTCTTGTATGCTTGAATCAGCACATAGAATACGCAACATGTCACCATCACATGCCCACTTGGACTGCCTACAATGGGTGGGAGGAAGGCGCTGAAATTCTTGCGTCATCTGGCGAACAGAATTGTGCGACATATTTTGAAGATAGGCTACACAGAAATAACTTACCGGGTCCAGTTTCGCAGGTGAGTTGAAACTGTTTGAGTTCATATTTTTCTCCTGCAAAGCTAGCTGCATGAGCTTCATCTCTCACGTACCAGTAAGGTCTGTCTCCATGAAGTATCCTGGAAAATTTCCAATATTGTGCCACTTTTGCTTTTAGTTCCACTTTTTGATGTACTGATTTCAAATTTGTCCAGAGATAATGGAAATAATTTCATTTGTGCGACTAAGACGATACATCAATAAACAAATCCACGTACCCCTAGGGCGCGGCGAGCCCGCCCCTTCTTCCTTCCAAAGGTGGAGACGGACGGGCGGCGGACGCGCCGCGTTCTAGTGGTACGTGCAATGACTTTCACGGAACGGAGACAGGCGGTAATAACTAATACGCAACCAAAACAACCAACAACCAAAACACCCAAATCGCACCCAACATGGACTTCTTGAAAATAGGATCTGCCTAAATGGCACATACAAACAAAGTGGCGCAACAGACATTGTCGAAGCAACAAATGGGCCGAGTAGCATCATAATATTTGAGTCAGCGTTTGCAATAGGGTAGTGCGGGGTAATTTGGAGGTGCAGGCGGTGCATAGTGGATGCGGGGTGCATGGTAATATCTACTTTGCACAGGCACATGGACAGACAGGCTCAGGCTGAGGCTGAGGTCTACCCCTCTGAATCCAATACCTAAGCCCTAAGCCTAAGCCTAGCCTGAGCTGAAGTCTGCCCAAGCACCTGCGCAAGACATATATTGCCATTCACCACCCAGCTCTCAGTGCCCAGTAACTTCAACACCTGGAATTGAAATCCATATTTTCCATGCGAATTCATGCTATTTTGTTTGAACGCCTATAACATTGGAAGTTTTCAATTTTTTCGGTCACTCTAGACTTTTGTTGGATGCAAACATTACTGCTTTTGTTGGACCAACTGTCCCCACGCTACCCCACAATTTTGATAAGGGTATATTTTATTGATTGATTGATCATGGTTCTTCACACGCGCAACTAGTGTGTCATTTAGGCGGAGCTATTTTTTAGGAAGTCCACGTTGGTTGTTTTGGTTGTTGGTTGTTTTGGTTGCGTATTAGTTAATACCAGACAGGCAGGGCAGGCAAGGGAATACCAACGGATTTCGGTTGGAAAAATGGGAAAAATGAAGACTTCTAGGCCTGCTGCAGGGCTTACCATTTCAAAATACCATTGGCGAACTCGCTAACGGCTGCTGCTATCAGAAATTTTATTGCTGTTTGTCTTCCAACCAAGGGAAACAGGAAAGGAAAGAAGAGAACGAAAGCCCAAGCAGGATCGCCGAGTTTGGTGCAAATCAGCCAGAACCTCTCCCAAAACTCCCCCACGAAACACGGCAGCTGTTGGAGCCAGTGCAAGAATATTACTTCGATTTGATAGACAGGAGTAAGTAATTTCATTTTCTCTCTGTAACCTGTAACGCAGCAAACCGTTTGGTAACGTGGCAACTATTGGCGTTAACATTTTGGCGCGCATTTGAATTTTCTAGGTGGTCATGCTCAGAATCAGCAGTTCTGTGGGAGGTGTGTGGTCATGTTTGATCAAATGTCAGATGGATTGTAGTAGTCCGCCGTTCTTCAAGTCTATCTTCAGCAGCAGGAAACAGACTCTAAGTTCGTCTTCGAGCGATGATGAATGGATGAGGCCTGGGTCTCCATTAATACAGTTCAAGCTCTTCAAAGACGAGCGTATTCGCTCTTTGCCTAATTTCAATCCCTTTTTCGACTTGCAGAAACTAATCTGCGTTCTTGCCCTTTGGTTCAAGTATGATCCAAAGTTCTCAAATTTGGACTTCCACATGGGAACGCGAAAGGTATGATATTACGTAGTGTTTCGCGATACTTTTCTTCCTTTGGATAGAGACGGAAAAGACAAAGTCGGAAACTGTACAACATGTTGCCTATTAGAACAGTACAGAACTGTAATTTTGCCTGTTGTGAGAAAGGACCAGGTTCAATATATCATTTTTAGACGTTTGAAATCATATCTCAGGCCCTGTACAGGAAGCAATATGAGGTGCTGGAAAAACTTATCGATCCTGAGGTACAGTAGTAGTACTATAAGCGAAGACACTACGTCATTTGTCGTGTTGGACGTTTGCCCAGCTTTTTGTTCCAGTTTTTGCCAAGGGTGAAAGCAGCTGTGGACGATTTGAACCCTGCTCAGTTGGAGTATTTCAACTTGACTGAGCAAAGTATTGGATTGAAGTTTCATACGAGAGCTAAAATATGGAAGCATGACGAAGGTATAGCCAACCGATATATAGCATGTTCACGTAAGCAACACCTGCACGTTCACGCGTAAAAAGGACGTACCCATGTGTATTGTACCGTACGCATCATCATACCTACTTTAGATCGGACTTACTTTGACATGAATGTAATTTATCACTGCGCTCAACCAATGCAAGCTGCCGATAACTTACCCAGAATGGGACGAATCATCACCTCAAATTATTTGTAAGGCCGTATCATGTATGCGTGTACATGTACGTTTAGTACGCTTTTGGGCAACAGCCATACGCTGTACAATACGTTTGTCACTAGCGCGAAGTGAACTGAGAAAGTTTCTGTAGCATAATCTTCTGGTATTTTTAGGTACCTACCAAACGTATGTATGTATGTAATGCACATACGTAGGTATATTCTGCTGGATGCTGGTTTTTTTGTGTTTTAAGGTACAGAAGGCCCTTGGTTCCCCAGTTAGGTGGTTGGTATGTAGTCAAGTTGAATTATGGTAGCAGACACTTACCGACGACGCAACGCCGTGATACTTGATTACAAATATTGTGTAGGTATTTACACGTAATTTATGCGATGCCAGTTGTGTTTCAGTGAGTGGAGATTGGATGTAGAGTTAAAAGAAATTTTCTCATCTTGTTGGGTGTTGGTTATGGGTGTCTAATGATGGGTGATGGTTTCCAAGCTGCAACAAGCTGACTTTTTGCTTTGCCGTTTTGTTTTAGATGCGTTGATCTATACCTAACTTAGTATTTTCTTTACAGTCGGCAGGAGCGTGACCTACCTACTGTATCAGCGTTGTTCTGCTTGACGGATCGAACGGAGTGAACAGCTGAGCCTGTAAAATAGTAAGTGTAAAGTTCCAACTGTTCCACTTCTTTCTACGCCGGCTCAGGACTGTAATACAGCCCGTATTGTGTATGGTCCATTACTGTAAGGTTGGTGTCCCAAATTGGCGCGGGTGCATTTTGGCCTGAAATGGTACAACAGGTCTAAACATTAAGTAGGAACAGTGTGCTAGTTTTATCAGTTATGCACTGCACTTTCGCGCGCTTTTGACTCTGGCAACCTTACGGTAATGGATTACAGTCGTACCAAAAATATATACAACTCCTTTGTAGAAGTACAGTAGATTATACATTTTTGGTCGTACAGTGGTATGGCACACGTCTTCCTCTGTGCGTATGTCTTTGGATTTGTGACACTCCTCTCCTACCGATGGATGTACTA